>JACEFZ010003326.1:170000-237500 GCA_014155875.1 Cepaea nemoralis | reverse complement strand
GAAAGACCTGATCAATGACAGACATGATCACATGACAGACCTGATCACATCACAGACCTGACCACATCACAGACCTGATCACATCACAGACCTGATCACATCACAGACATGATCACATCACAGACCTGATCACATCACAGACCTATCACATCACAGACCTGATCACATCACAGAACTTATCACATCACAGACCTGATCACATCACAGACCTATCACATCACAGACCTATCACATCACAGGCATGATCACATCACAGACCTGATCACATCACAGACCTGATCACAGCACAGACCTGATCACATCACAGAACTTATCACATCACAGACCTGATCACATCACAGACCTGATCACATCACAGACCTGATCACATGACATACCTATCACAGCACAGATCTGATCACATCACAGACCCATCAACATCACAGACATTATCACATCACAGACCTGATCACATTACAGACCTGATCACATCACAGGACCTGATCACAGTCACAGATCCATCACATCACGTACCCCATAGCCGGAAATTGTCTTGCAAAAAATGGTAGTAAATAGTAAATGAAACCGTACACTGATTAGAGAAAATAGACGTAGACAGTCAAGATTTTTTCGTCACGTTATGAGAAGAAATAAATTGAGAACTTGGGTGACAACTGGCAAGATCGAGGAGAAGAGATCAAGGAGAATGCACGAGAAGTAAATACCTGGAGGCTTGGCCACGTGGTAGGTCAAGACAAGAACACGGAGCATGATCGAGTGAGATGGCAAAACCTGACCGCCGACGCTTATTGGCATGACACATGATCAATGTAATGAAGTAAGTAGGAAGAAATTATTTTACGTGCCTCATGGCGCAAAGGGACTATGCTGCTAAACCCTTAATTTCATAGACCAATCGGCACTCATTGTTTGATATGGTAAGTATGAAACCGTTCGCCTTTACTTCCTAATAATTTTCTGGTATCCATTGGGTTGAATAGGAAGTATATACAACAAAATCACGCTACTTTAGAGGCAGAAGTTCAGAACTTGATATGAGAACACTCCTGAGGCTGGTGTTGTCATCTACACAGATGCGTCTTTTATTCGATTCTTGAGGAGCTCATGGAGATTTACACCTCAGATCAAAGGGAGAACTGTGATTCAAGACAGCGATGCTGTCGCATTACCAATAAGTAGCCTAACTATGACGGTCGTGGCATTAACTAAAGTAACTCTGCCTGGCAGGCGACACGGACATTAACCAAGACATGCTTTGTTAGTTACTCTATGAGTACGATCAGGAACATCGAGATGGGCTGGGCTCTAAGGCTGTGGGTGGAGGTCTCTGGGGAGATCAAGGCTGATTAAAAAAAACAGGTTTACCTTTGGCCTCAGGCCACGGCGGGTGTAGGAAAAAATGAGCAAGCTGACAGTCTTGCGAGCCTGGCTAAGATAGAAAGAAGACGAGCAATGGATCTTGCTGATATGCTGAATGCGCTCAGAGAGGCAGGCAATTAACTGAATCAAGTGACATGGAATTATTAATCGTATTAAGCGACTTTCCGTATCTTGCCTATGACTTATATACTGTAGTTTTGGCCTATGCAACCCCTTTTCATTGGTATATAATACACACTCATCTACTACCATATTAACAACTTTTAAGTCATAACCGTGGCACACTCCTACTTCCCATTTTCCGCCGTCCAGTTTTTTTTTTGGTCCAAACCTACATTTTGTTTGGTACTGAATCTGTTAACGGAATCAAATAAATCTGCAATATTGACCAGAATTCAAGAACAAGAAGTCAAAATGGGTGAAAACAAACAAGAGCGCTGAATAAGGGGCAAAAGATAAATAATAAACCAACATAGAAGTGGCATAGTCAGCTGCTGCACCCTGAGTGCGATATTGAGGAGGGGATACGAGTACTTATGGACTTAATGGCACGAAGTGCAGGAAGAGAAATCTGATGAGTAACTATCTAACTAACATTCACACACAGTAACAGTCACTTTTAGACAAAGACATACCGATCTCGTCACACACACTCCGACACTTGCCCACATAATACACTCATACTAACACAACACCTCCATAAACCACATCCATCCAACACGCACACCTAAACTCTTACACAAATACTATCCTCATGCATCTACACACTAGCACACATCACACACACGCACGTACACACTCTAACATACAATCATACATACGTATCTACACACTTACACACAACCATATACATACTCAATCACACATTGTCTGTGCTTACCTACCCTGTAAAATACCATACGTGACATGAGTCGGGCACTTCTTCAACAACAGAAGCACCACCATCCTCCCGTGGAGGCCATCATAGTATATAGAGATTGAAAACAAAAAACAAGTCTTTTTAAAAGTCGAGAGGATCGACTTTCATTGCACCAGGTTTTATCCCATATCTTTCCACAGGCGGCCTGCCGAAAGCATCTCACAAATCACGAACTCCGTAGCTCCAGCAACGACCCCCAGGAGTCTCCGAGAAAATGAACTCGTAAACCGAAAGACGATAGCCCGGAATCTAACCCACCACCTTCGGACACAAGGCAGGCAGCTTGAGCACTTCACCACGGAGACTCCCAGTGTATAGCGATGGTCTCAGAAAATCACAAAACCCCTTTCCTCACTCCCCGTAGTCATTATATAGTCTCATTCTTCTCCGAGGTTTTAAATACATCTCAGGACCAACTGCAGCGTCGCTTCAGGCGCGCGGGAATACAAAATATATATACCATATACAAAATATACCATATATAATATATGGTATACAAACAAAACAGGTACCTTAGCCAGCGCAAAGGAATTCATCCGTAAGATGAGACGTTTCTAATTTTTACTTTTAAAAGAAGATATCATAACATTATGGTTCAATCAATCAATAAATCAACCGATCGATCGATCAATGAATCAATGTATCAACCATGCGACCAATTTATCTCTCAATCAAGCAACAAACCAATCAATCATCCATCAAACACTTAATCACGCAGTCAGTCAGTTAACAATTAAATCAGTGAACGAACCAGTCGATCAATCATCGAACAATAAGTCAACTGCTCTTTACGCTATCAGTCAATTACATCAATCAATCACTAACGTAATCAATTAATAAATAAATCAACCATTCGATTCATTTATCAACACATAAATCAATCAATTATGAGGCAATCAATAAATTGACAAACGAACAAATCAATCAATCAGTCGATCCACTGATCACTCAACGAATGGATCCAATAAACTATCATACATTTATTCACTCTGTCACTAAATCATCCAGTCAAATACTAGGGTTACTTAACTGCAAACACAATCTCAACCCATCGCCTTACCTGACCATCAGACATCACAAAATCACAGCGAGGAGGTGTCAGAATTTTGACAAACAAGAGGACAGGCAGACAAGCTATCTGATCTGCGATCCTTGAGTAGGACGTTATCACTGGTTTGAAAATGACAAGCTATACCTAGGTTATGTCATTGTTCCACTCTATAGAAATGTGATAAGTCGCAGAAGTTACTGATAAGTCATAAATCTGGGACAGGGATCGATACAGGAACAGCACTAACTATCAGGGGGGAGGGGGAGGTGCCATAGTTATGTCTACTAGACAGACAGACACGGACAGACACACAGACAGACAAACAAAACTACAGACAGGCAGGCACTGGCAGGACAGATATACAAGTAAACAGACAGACAGACCGGCCAACAGGCGACAGACAGAGAGAAGACGAATGAATGAAGTTTCAATTTTTGACCCTTTGAAAATAAAGTTCGTTCTTTTTCTGTCTGTCTGCTGCCTGCCTGCCTGCCTGCCTGTCTGTCTGCCTGCCTGCCTGTCTGTCTGTCTGTCTGTCTGTCTGTCTGTCTGTCTGTCTGTCTGTCTGTCTTGTCCACAAAACACGTTCATTTTACGCTCGCGTATCTGTATATCCCAAGCCAGGATGCACAAACGTTTCAAAGATATCAATTGGGGAGCCCTCAGAGGCCACCAAGACAGTTCATAAATAAATACTCTTGTACAGTTTGGAAGTAGAGGAAAGAAGCAGTGATTAGAGGACGCACTGGACAACATACACATTGAAAGCTGTAGTTACCGACCAGTATTCGAACCTATCACTTCCAAATGGACGATGTGTATTTTTAACCGTCCCAAAAAACACAGAAACAAAACTTCTTACAGAAAAGCAACATAGAGATTACAGTGAACAGAATCAAGTGTCCCCCCTCCCCCTACCCATCATCATCATCACCATCACCATCATCATCATCATCATCATCATCATCATCATCATCATCATCATCATCATCATCATCATCATCATCATCATCATCATCATCATCATCATCATCATCAAGTGGCTTACCAAATGGCGTAGCCGTTCACTTCTCTTCACATATCTCTGTCCTTGGTGTTCTGGATCAACTCTGCTGTTGATATTCCTCCATTCCACCGTTTTAATCCATCCAGAATAATTTCTCTCGGTCTGTCCCTGCCTCTCTTCCCCTTGATCTTTCCAGTTATTCACGATGTTCTCCAATGACTATCTTCTAATCACATGACCAAATAAAGCTGTTTGTCTCATTCCTATTGTTGTATATAATATTCTAGTTTAATTAGCCTCTTTCAGGCAGTCGTTGTTACTGTTAGTTACTCAGGCAGTCAAGGAACTCGTAACATTCGTCTCAGGACGCAGGGAATAGGAAATATAAAAAGGGAAATAACAGTGTAAACATCACGAGGTGCATATTTCCTATAACAGTGGTTCTCAACCGGTGGGGAATTCCCTCCTTGCCCCCAGGGGAATTTTAGGGTGTCCAGGGGGAATTAAGATTATTTCAAGATTAATACAAGAACCGATTACTTGATATTGCTTTTCCCTGCATACTTTACGGTTCTGTGCGTCTCACCCTTCAAAAATTCATTTTATAAGTAAGTAGACCCACAATCACTTTTTATGTGGACGTCTAGATTTGGTTTTAGTATGTGCTATTAAATTTAGCTTCCATTATTACGTATACTGTGTAGGGGCGGGGGCGGAATTTTTAGGTAGAAAATACGAAAAGTTGGAGGGGGGTAGGGAATGACGTTCTGAAAATATGAAGGAGGGCACGAGCCAAATTTTTTAGGTAGGAAATACGAAAGGGAAGGGGGGGGGGGGGGGGTGGGAAGGGGAGATGACGTTCTGAAAATATGGTTGAAGGGGGGCACTGGCCAAAAAAGGTTGAGAACCACTGTCCCTAGAAGGTTAGTTACAAGTTCTTTACAGGAACACCGCCTTCATCTCCATCATTTATTGGCTATTTATGATTATCTGGGCAATTTAAAGTCAGTAGTTTGTCATTCGACTTCCGGTCCTCAAACATGGAGTATAGGCAGTTGAGCTGTTAAGGCCTCTGGGGTGTTTATGTTTGTGGCCACGGTTTGCTTACGCATTTTCCTCATGTTGGACTGGTAATGCATGGTTCCGTAGCTGCGCTACTGACTTGAGTGCGTGGAGCTACACTGTGAGCTGTAAATTTCGCGTGGAGTGCTTTTATATCTGTCCGTGGTTATTTGCAGAGTAAAAAGCATGTTCAGAAAAATGGCGGCTGGTCGGTCGCTGAACTAATTGGGGTGGTTGCCTTATGCAGTAATGTGTGGCTGCTGGTTGTCTAGTAACTGCCGCTTCCATGATGAACTGTTATTTTTCGTGACGTCTTTTTTGTTGGCAGTATGGCAGCGGCATTATGCATAGTATACCTGTGCGGGCTGTTGGTTTGCCGAGACTCCTGTCTGTTACATTTTTCACACGGGGCAATGAGGAGCATTTTGTGCGATATTCACAGGCACCAGAACGGAGCATAATGGAGCGACCCTTTGCCGTGAAGTTGGAACCTCGACTAACTAACTAACTACTAACTACTACTACTACTACTAACTAACTAACTAACTAACTAACTAACTAACTAACTAACTAGTTTGCCATTACTTTCTGAACAGCCCACACTCATACCATTGTGAAAATCAACGACAACAGATCTGTTCTCAAATCGCAGGAGATTGACTTCGAACCCTCGAACAGGCATGTCGAGACTGCGTCCACTACCGCAAAGCCGTGGTCGCTAGGGAGGTCAAGCGGTCGTTATTAACTGAGTAAGTGCCATGAGATGATTAACCATCTAAGCGACTTCCTGTATCTGCTATGGCCTTATATACAGTAGTTTTCCCTAAGCAAGCCCCTTTAATTTGATATATAATACAACATGTCTACTACCATATTAACAACTTTTAAGTCATAACCGTGACACACCCACTTCTCTTTTTCCGCCATCCATTTTTGTTTGGCACTGAATCTATTACAGCTGAAAAGTAGTAACCATGACAACGCATTATTCGATGTGAGGGATTCATCATCATCATCATCATCATCATCATCATCATCATCATCATCATCATCATCATCATCATCATCGTGATCATCATCATCATCGTGATCATCATCATCATCATCATCATCATCATCATCATCATCATCATCATCATCATCATCATCATCATCATCATCGTGATCATCATCATCATCATCATCATCATCATCATCGTGATCATCATCATCATCATCATCATCACCATCATCATCACGTACCATGCTGATAAGTGTGGGCGGCCATGTTTCGCCATCTCTACAATAACTAGAGCCGTGGATCATTTAGTTAGTTAGTTAGTTAGTTAGTTAGGCGATAGTCATCCTCATTGCACATCGATTCAAACAGTCCATAAGTGCTCGGATCCCCTCCTCATCAAATCCCGCAGCGTGCAGCGCCTCACGACACCAGTTCTGTGTTGGTTTATTACTCTTCTTTGGCTTCCTGCGTAGTGTTCTTGTTCAGTATGGATCAGCTCTATGTTATTGTCTCACACAATGCTATGTGGTCAAGCCATCTAGGTATTTACTTCTCTACCTTCCTACTGTACTTATCCCTTCAATTTTGTCAGATGTCGCAAAGCTCTCCTGTTCATTTCTACTCATAACGAGCCCGACACATCTTGACTTTCTACGTCTAATTTCTCTAATCAGTTTACTGTTTTCTTTTGTTTCTTCTAGGGCTTGCTTATTCGTTATTCTGTCTGTCCATGGTATTCTTTGCATTTTCCGCATAAATATTTCCTCTGCCATAAGATGTTTTTCAGCTTGTCTGCTCTTTGTCCATGTTTCGCATCCATACAAAAGTATAGGTTCTATGTAACACTTCAACACTCTTTTTCTCGTTGCAAGAGAAGCGGGCGGCTTAACCACTTAACCGTACCCCCCCCCCCCCCCCCCCACACACACACACACACTTTAAGTATAAGTGAAAGGTTGTTGCAATGATGGACTGGTTCTACAAATTTTGATTGCCAGAAGACAAAAGGTTATTAACATTTGCAACATACTGTCTAATATTTCAGGGGGATCACTTCATCGGGGGTGGGTGTGGGGGGAGGGTCTCCACAGGGCGTACTCGCTAAATACGGTAAATTTGTATTTGAAAAAAATCTATTTTCAACACAATACTACCGACTATGCTAAACAGTTGTAGCATACGACAACATGGAGCCTTGCGCACTCTGATTGGCCGACAAGGCTGGGATATGGGAACTTTATAACCTGTCGTTGGGAACTGAACACGCGCGTTGGATCATATCTGAGCATAACAACAAACGAGCAGAGTAAATTTTCGCACACTGACTGGGCGCTCCGAGTGCATTTTTTGAAATTATTAAAATATATTATGTTAAATGACGAGGCCTCGCGTGCCACTTTCTGACAGCTGGCGGGCCACAAGTGGCCCGCGGGCCGTGGTTTGGGAACCTCTGGTTTACGGTATGGATAAGTCAACAGTTCATTGTAAACAGCTGGCATATAGTTCAACAAATGCACTAGAAGTAGTAGCACGTATAAGAACGACGCTTCGAACGCAAAAATAAATCAATAATACTTTTGTTCGTTCGCTGACTTCTACTCGAGCGAAGTCCACTCTGGACTGATTGTTGCATGTGGACTAGCTTTCCCTATTATCAGTGTCCCTCACCTTCAGGTGAAACTACTCCGATTTCTAAGGTTCTTGTAATTTACGTCCTCAAGTCACGGGTGAGAAGTCATTATTTAGTCCAACTGACAGGTGTGTTTTGGGCAGGTAAAAAGACATTAATGTCTGGACATCAAAATTAGGGAGGGAGGGGTATCGGGGAGAAGCAGAGAACAGAGACCACAGGGTTGATGTATTCAGGATGCCATGGATAATTTACACATGATGCCAATAGAAACACAATATCTGGCTTGTGATATAGAAACATTACAATAGACTGTTGAGTTGAGGTGAGTTGAGTTGGATTGAGTCAAGAAGCGACATCACTCGAGCCATTCTCATACGTGCTTCGTTCTTCATCTTCACCAGCATGTGAAGAGACCCAATACTAATGATACCAGAAGCAGTCTGATTATGTGTCCTTCAGGCCTTTCCTCCGAGTCCTGAGTGTCGGCCAGTTCCTCTGGTCATTCCCTACATCACCATTCTCTCCAGGTCGCGATGATCTATGTGTTCCTCTGCACTATACCCACGATTTGGTTCGAAACGTTGGCCCGTATCATGCACTGTTATGAGGGCAAAGTTCTGCAAAGGACAAGCCGCTGTCTGACGATGATAACACGTAGGTATACGGACAATGTTTACAACAATCTCAACTATGTTGTCAGAGATACGCCCTTATCTCTCCTTATTAGTTTCAAACCCAGCTAGAATTGCTGTCCCACATATTTGATTCTTACATACAGATAAGCAAAGCAAACAACAGCCCAATATACACCTATACAACCATAGGACTTGAACCTCGATACGTATTTGCTGACGTCAAGCGAGAATCAGAAGTGTCGCGAGACAAACTACAAATACCGTTTCTATGCTGGACCACCGAGCCCGGTGTTTCATCATTAGGTTCCAGGTCCTGTGCAGAACGCGCGCTCTCATCACGTTATTATCATCATATGCCATGCCTATAAGCATGATCGGTCATATTTCGCCATCTCACAAGATCACCAGGAGTCATGGATCAACTCCGTGTTCTTGTCTCGACCATGC
The DNA here is from genome assembly GCA_014155875.1 of Cepaea nemoralis. Lineage (NCBI taxonomy): Eukaryota > Metazoa > Mollusca > Gastropoda > Stylommatophora > Helicidae > Cepaea > Cepaea nemoralis. The sequence continues at coordinate 228,367 of JACEFZ010003326.1, read as the reverse complement.
CACATGGCTAAGCCATCCAGGTACTTACTTCTCTGCCTTCCCCTTGCTCTTTTGCCATCAATCTTGCCCGTTGTCACCAAGTTCTCTAATGTATTTCTTCTCATAACGTGTCCAAAATAGTGTGACTGTCTATGTCTAATTTCTCCAATCAGTTTACAGTTTTCATTTGTTTCTTGTAGGACTTGGTCAATGAAGTTTCTGTTTGTCCATGGTATTCTTTGCATTTCCTTAGAAACCACATTTCCACAGCCATTAGATCTTTGTCAGCTTATTTTGCTCAATGTGCGCGCTTCACATCCATACAAAACTACAGGTTATGATATACATACATGTTTTTCGATCTCTTTCATATCTGTTCCTTATCTGTCAACAAAAACATGTTCCAAAGCAGGACTACGCTATAATCTGTAATATGATATTGCCATAACATTTCGTAGGCTTGGACGTGTGGAAGAATAAGTTACCCTTCTTTTCCTCTGTTGGCGGACGACGAATACATGAGTCGAACCCTCATCCCACCGCGCCCGTAACATTATTAGCATACCTCCCTGTCAACTACACTAACGCTCCTGTCCCAGTTGCTCAAGCACTTCTATACGGAGTTAGAGATCAGATGTCTTGCTACTACGTCTCTGACTAGTAGCATGACTGCATGGCCATCTTGTCACAGACTGGCGAGCAAGTCGCCGTAGTTTCCCACCTTAAAGGTGTGCTGCTCAAGGATTCCCGTCTCATTTGGGGCAGTATGCGAGATCAGCATCGGCTGCAGGGAGTGCACCCCAATGTCCTGCTTGTTCTGCGATATACGGAATACTTCAGAATATCTGTCTTGGTCTTTTAGGCGTACCGCCAACATCCAGTTTGTCGCACTATTGTTCATGGACAACTAGCTTTGCAAGACGCTTGAACCTTTCTGACCGCCTTTCTGAAAGATATAGGCTAAGTACCAGGTAGGGATTAAGTACCAGATGAGGATATAAGTACCAGGCAGAGATGTAAGTACCAGATGGGGATATAAATACCAGGTAGAGATGTAAGTACACGATTGGGATATAAATAACCAGGTAGAGAAGTAAGTACCAGGTATAGATGTAAGTACCAGATATATATGTAAGTACCATGTAGGATGTAAGTACCAGGTACAGATTAAATTACCAGGTAGAGATGTAAGTACCAGGTAAGTACTCGGAGGGGGTGTAAGTACCAGGTGGGATTAACTTGCCAGGTGTTGATGTAAGTTAGTTAGTTAGTTAGTTAATTAGTTTATTAGTTAGTTAGTTAGTTAGTTAGTCGCGGTTCCAGCGTCACGGCAACGGGTCGTCCCCATATTGCTCCGTTCCTGGGCCAGTGAATATCACACAAAATGCTCCTCACTGCCGTATGTGAACAATGGAAAAGACAGGAGTGTCGGCAAGCCAACAGCCCGCACAGCCGCCACCAGAATGCCAACACAAAAGTCCTCCACGAAAAATACAGTTCATCGTCGATAGAAACGGCAGTCACCAGAGAGGCTTCATTGACTAGAGTTTTATCCATATGGCTCGGTCTCTTTCTGCAGGGCGACCCACCGAAAGCGCCGCACAAAGCACAAACTCCGTAGCTACAGCGACGACTCCCAGGAGTCTCCTGAAAAAAGCACTCGTGAACCGAAGTGGCAAACCAGTGAATCCAGCACAGCCGGTAGTCATCGTTCGGAACATGCATTTCACTCCAAAAACAACCGCGGAAGATGCAAAAGCATTCCACGAAAATTCACTGCTCACAGTGTCGCGCCACGCACTCAGTAGCAGGGCGATGGAACCAAGCCTCCTTAGTCGCCTCTTACGACGTGTATGGTAGGCAAGTGTTACTATTCTTTACTACCCCGCATGGGCCCTGGCAACACACGGGCGATATACGGATGTAAGTAACAGATGGCGATGTAAACCTCTAAAACAAAGCAGGCCTTTTTCTGATATAAATAAAAAGGGATATATGTGCTTCCGAGCTGATACTAGAGTCCGACTTAAACCACAAATATAGCTAACAGCCCGACACATGGAAAAGAAAACACACATATACAGGCGAATGTTTCAAACTGAAGTCTCTCCCCTGATGTGTCTCCACCTTGCCGTGGTGGGGTGGGGGGGGGGGGCTTGCGCGTCCCATTGACCCATCTGCTTGCCGATTGATGAAAACTACATAACGGACAGCTTATGGGATAGGGGCCAGAATAAGAGAGACACAACCTGCTGCTCTGCGGGTAGACTGAGGGTAGCAGTCAAGAGTTTAAATCAGGCTCACGAAGGCAGAAATTCTTGGGCCGGACAATACCCTATGGCCCTCCGTTGAGGATTTAGGCTGAACGTCTCTAAGCCACAAACCCTCGGATGTGAGAGCCAGGCCGATACCCACCTACCGAGAAATAGAGGTGAGATACTGAGCAAGCTACATGCCCAGTTCTGATACATGTTCGAAGGCTCTCAGCTGGGGAATATGAGAGATTCCCGGATAAGAGGGACCTGGCCGTTTCCTGTTCACTGCTGCACGGAGGTAAGGTGCTGAGCCGGCAGCACATGTAGCCTACCTCGTGAACGAGTACTAAAATGCAAAAAAATGCCCAGTCGAATTAAAATGGTTACGAAAACTGTCTGTATCTAACTCATAGAGAGTGTAAACAAAAATGAAAAAAAACGTCTCACGAAATGGAACGCACGGCTAGCGAATCCATTGCATGGTCCGAATTAAAAGCAAAAGCTTATCGAGTGGATGTCGCCGCAGTCTGACCGCTCCTGGTGTGTGCTTGAGCGACCAGTGGCAAGCGAGATGCCCAACACATGGAAGTGAGGAACTAAGCAGCCATGAGCAGGACGTGGCAACTCCTCGGGTGAGCCAGTCTCAGAGAAATATGTGCCGGCTCTGCAATTATGGAAGCTTCCTTGGATAGCGAGGGAAATGCCCATGGTCTGCCCCTGCCTTCCCTTGTTGATCGTTCTATCTTGACCAGCTGAGAGGTGGGCGACATCTCAACAATAAGTCTAACGTGTCTCGAAACCAGAGGAAGGCTAACCTCATTAAAAAATGACCGCCGGAAGTCGGAAGTGTCGTCCTACGGGTGGCAAACTAAAAATTGACAGTACGCAATTACGTCCGAGTGAATATCTCGTCCGAATATCTCTCATGCTAGGAACAGCTCTGACTACCTAGTTTCCGAATGCCGCTCTTGTTCGGAACAGCTCTGACTAGGCAGTTTTCCGAATGTCTGTCGTGCCCGGAATAGCTCTGACTGGGCGCAACGACAAGCACATGTCCGAAAACTCGCTGAGTGGATACCATCTGCAAATCTGTCTGGTTTGTGCGGGAATGGCTCGGGGCGAACGAAATGCCCAATATATTGAAGTGAGGAATTAAAGCTGCCATGAGCAGGACGTGACGATTCCCTCGGTGAGCCCAGCACCAGAGCGTTATGTGTCGGCTCTGCAATTATGGAAGCCACCCAGGATGGCGGAAAATGGTATGGACTGTTCCTGCCTTCATTTGAAGGATGACCGTACAGTCTTCGACTGTTCCAACTTGACCAGCTGGGAGGTGGACAGTACCACAAAAGTGAGAGTCTCCCAGGAATGCTAACCTGGTCAAAAATGCACGCTAAAAGTCGGATGTGTTGGCCTAAGGGTTTCGACCCAAGGGTGCCTAACCAGACACACCGCAATCACATCTGAAAAAACACTCCGGATGAACGCAAAGAAGAAGCAGAACTGAAGTCTTGTCTTTTTCTTATTCTTCTGCCCTGTATCTCCCAATGAAGCATATGCCTTCAACGAAACGAAGCTCAGCCGTCCTGTCTTTTGGCAACTTCTGCAGATCCCTCCATGTCTTCCCAGTATTTTGTTTAACGCTCGCTCGCTTTGAACTCAAACGTAGTCCATAAACACTACTTCTAGTAGTACTAGACTGAATTGAGAGTGTGGATTAGCCTTCCTTTATTAACAGTGTCCCTCGCCATCAGGCTAACCAACTTCAATATCAGAGATACTTGTAATTTACGTCCCCAGTCAAGGACGATAGGTCAACATTTTAGTTCAGCTGGTCTGGTTAAGGGTTGAACTCCTTAACTCGACATCAGCACAAACCGGATGTTTAAGAACATGCGTTCTTATCCATTCGGCAATGCTGACCTCCCTTCCCAATAAGATTAACCTCTGTCTGTAATTGTATTCTTCGTCTGAGTTTAGGTCTCATCCTATTTCGTGTGGGTTCCAGACAAGAGAGTGCCTAGTTACATGTATTTAGGTTTTTCTGATTGTGTGTGTCCAATCTAGCGCTAGCGTATTTCCCTTTCCTAGTCGTTCACTGTAGTTTGGTTAGTTCTCTCAATGAGTTCTACAGTCGTGATTCTGTCATATCATTAAATTTCCACCATTCTGCACAAGCATTGCTAATGAATGTTTGTGGTTTTATGATTGAGCACAACTCACTACTGGCAACGCTGATCGTATTTCGGTACGAATCTAAGGTCTTATCTACGTCAGATTTCAATTTGTTTGTAGTTTATTATTAATTTCTCCATGTTTCTAACCCATACAGTAGTACCAATTTAACATTGAAGTTTAAAATTCAACTTTGATGCAAAGTTTAATCTCCTTTGACTTCCATACATTTCCTAGTGCAATGAAAGTTCTTCTTGCATTGTGTATTCTTGCCTTCAGTATCTCTATCTGCCCCCGCCCCACCAGTCTTTCTTCATTGTTTTCCAAATATGTGTATGCTGAACAAAACACACAAACAAAACTAACAAACAGGTAACAAAGACATTCTTATCTCCAGTTGAAGTCCGATCAATACATTAATCAGTGAAACCTTTAAAGTTTTGTATTTGTTAATCTGAATAGATCACTGATGGTCGAGATGAGTATTCTGTTGTTTAACCTGTTTTTTATTGTTTCGCTTTTAGGGTCGCTGATAAAACTTGGTTCGAAACGTTGGCCTATATCTGGTTACGTTTTCTCATTAGTTGAGCTTCTTAGTCACATTTGTGTTTTTTATTTGGAACCCAATGATAGCTTACCACGTTTCGCAGTTGTTGTTAGGGGACGAAACATACAACGAGCAGGAGGACACATTGGTATTAATGCAGGATAAGGCAGGTCTGGTCTGGGCTCTTGGGGGATCATGTGTATAGTGTGGAAGAACAGAGACACCATCTTTGCCTGGAGAGAATGGTGCAGCAGGGTGTGACCAGAATATCTGGCCAACATTCAGTGCCCTAAAGAATGCCAGGCGGAAATATTATCAGATTACAGCTGGTACCATTAGTATTGGGACTCTTCTCTGTTCTTGAAGATGAAGACGAAGAAGGTATGGAATGTCCCGAGTGTTGTGATGTAGGTTGTTGACTCAACTCAACTATTCTTGATCGCGGAGCAACGGGTTAGGGTGAACTGTGCCAACAGGAGATATAAGGTTCCCTTTTCCTTCCACTAGTCTGCGGGACACTCGTGGGCAAGGTGGAATACCCTCATGACCGCTAGTGGTTCTTTGTGATGTGTTGATAGAACTACTTCCGGGTGTCCAAATAAATTTTCTTTTGTTTTATTTGTTCTTGTTTTAAATATTCTTTGTTGTTGCTCTCGCTCGCAACTAGTGCGATGGACTGAATTTTGCGTGTTGATTAGCTTTCTCTATTACTTATGTCCCTCGCCATAAGGCAAACTCACTCCGGCTTCAGAGGTGATTTAATTTACTACCCCAATTCAAGGAAGAGAAGTCAACATGTTAGTCCAACTGACCGGTGTAGGGGTTGAGCCCTATATCTTAGCATCGGCTAACGAGCTCTCTAATCGATTCGACAAAGCCGATCTCCAGTTTTAAATATTATATTGTAGTTCTTATTCGTTGATAAGTTCATAAATAAACAGGCTTGTATTATTGGCGTTCATAGAGGTAGAAGAAGGAAATAGGGACTAGAGGACGCCCTAGAGTGTGTCCTATAGTCTTTATTTAATTCTTCCACTTTTAGCAGAGCCAAATAATACAGCTGTGTTTATTTATGAACTGTCTTAGTGGCTTCAAAAGGTTCGCCAATTAATATTTCTGGTCTTCGTTGATAAAGACTTGGGTGTAAACGTCACATGTACCACTGTGTGTTTTCCCATTCGTCGAGTATCTGAGTCATATTGAATGTTTTTTATTCGGACTCTTGTAGATATATTACCCTGGTGCGAGGAAATGCAACCTAAAGATTACATGCCTTGGCAGGGCAGCCCAGGCTCTAAGTCTTAGTCGGAAACTGTCTATGATCGAAGCTCTGACAGGTGGACAGTTAAAGATTGCTTTGCCGATTCAGTAGTTTCTGCAACTTGGCTTGTTCCAGATGTATTTGGTTTTGCCTTTCCTCTGGAGTAAACTAGGCGGGCCGAGAGAGGGATAAATGCTGCATGCGCAACACATGTCTCTACAATTCAGCTCAGAATTTGTGCCACGGAGAGGTTAGTATGCATTTCTTGAAGTACAATGTAACAAACTATCGATTTATTAGGTAGTTTTGAGATTTGAGGTTAGGCGATTGAGCACAAACCATTACTGGCATCTTTGATCGTATTAGATTATAGTGCCGAAAGGAGACGCGGCATTAGAAACACAGAGATTCTGTATAGGCTATTCTCTTCAAGAATGAGAGATACAATATCAACATGTTGGATGGACAGAATGACTTCACTCAGCTAATAGTCCCAGTAACAACAGAACTAATATAAAGTTGAGAAAATACCTCTACACCAAGCAATGAGGGACAGTGGAACGTGGACACCCACTCCTTTCCCTTCTCCTCTTGTTGTTTGTATTTTTGTTTGTAATTGTGTTTTAAACCTTTACCATAACACAGTAGGTTAATGCTCGTGTTGTATTCTTGTCATCCCTTTCTATAGAAGAGAAGCAAGTGGTGGTTGAATTTGGTGGGACTATATCAATAAAACTGGATCCTGGGTCAACAGCCAGAAAGTGAATGTTCTAACCATAGTCTGGATCTAGCAATACCTCAATGTTTACTGCTGCGCTCAATAGCTCCATAGCGAGCGAACAGAAAATTTGAAGACACTGACTGGGTGAGTGATTAAGTCCTATTTTAGTAGGGAATATCCAGGATGGACTTCAAGATCTAATAATCTACCAAAGATGAAGATCAACAGAGTACTGACAACAGTGTATCGTCTGCTTTACTTCTGAGAAGTACCATCTATGGCCTCATCATTCAACCAAATCAGTGAAACTATGGGACAATCCTACTACAAGTTACTAAAACTAACATCAGTGAGTAACCTTCAACTGTTGGTTGGATTACCAAGTTAATATCCAACAATGGATAAGTCTTCGAAAGAACGTCTCACATCTGCAACAGTTAAACATAAAGATTCAGCTATTCACCATCAAGTTCTGGATATGAACACCAACTCAAACAAATGGGAGAAGACACTGAACCACATAAGCCACTACAACCAAGGTACAAACTTAATATCCTCTGAACATAACTACACCAGATTACCTCAAGGTTCCAAAACCTGAACACCATAAAAAAGACATATGAAAGCAGCTAGCTGAGTAATGTCTTTACGCATGCAACCACAGGAATCACCTGATGGCTTGCAACCCTGGATATGTGTTAAGAAGTAATATTCTTCAGTTCCATGCCTGCAGCAGAATCCTGGAAATATCTCCAGATGAAACCAAATGAATGACTCACCATTGTATGTTCTACACAGAAATGGAATGAATCAGAACTCTGTGCTGGTCCCATGTCGGCCTAACTGTTCCATCACCAAGTGTGGGATGGCCTAGCAACATGAACCGGGTGTGTGACAAAGCCTTTTGAACTAAATTGGGAAACGGTTAACATAAACCGAGCTGTTGGACAGTCGTCATCTTTTCATCGATAAGATGATATAGGGAAGAACCTTCTGCACAAGCTTAAGTTGCATCTCCTGAAAGTATGACAGACCTAGGCATCAATTTCAATTGGAACACAGCCCAAATGGCAACAGAGTATTCTTAAATTCAGTCTCATGGAGAGAATATGTGCTTATGTGTAATTCTATTCTTGGATTATGGATTATAAACATTCGCCAGCCAACTTCGGTGGACATACTGTAAGTAGAAAATGACTGTGAGTATAATTTTTTCTGCCCGGATAAATATGGACATTATCTGCTTCGCACTGGAGAAGAATAACCGACAGCAACACCAAAGGAAAAAGACTGTAATTAAATAATTAGTTTAATTATTATCCTAGCAAAGCTTTTATATGTGTTTTTTTCTATGCCTTGTATAAGGTAAATAGTGTTTTAATTTGGTAATGAGATATAACCAAAGTGATGGTTATGGTAAATAGAGTATTTTGACACCAACTCATTCATTTTAAATATGAGAACATCTAAAAGGGTGTCAGAAACAATGTTCACTATACTTAGATCATCATTTGCCTTAATTATGAGGGTAAATGAAAGTAGAACCAATTTGTGGTTGTTGTGTTGTTTGTAATAACATTGTATTTTTCTATGGTGAAATGGGATAAATGTGTTTTGATAATGCAAATCATTCCCATGCCTGTATATGAACTTCAATGTAGACCATTACACCTTCATGTATGTAACTCCAGATCTTGATTTAATGCCTGAACTGTTTGTCCAACAGTGTTAATGTTTACGTAAAGTCCAGTGTGGATATTTGTTCAACCGTGGTTGTTTATATGTTGTGAACAATCAATGTCTTCTAGCACTATAGTAAATTTCAGAGGGTGATAAGTGGGAATGGAGAAGTACTCATAAATACAGCTATGAACAGGAGTGAACTATTTTCCTCCTTGTGTTTTATGGTAGAATTCCATGATCACCTCAAGTGGCTAAAATAATAGAGAATCAATAAAATCCCCTAGACAGCTTAACATATATTTTCATAAATTAAATCCACATCCCACAGCCAGCATAGCAAAACACTGCAGTCTAATGCGAGTATTACGCTAAGCAAATCATGTCTAAACACACACCTATGGAAAGACATGGTCTAAACACACCGCTATGGAAAGTCATGATCACCAACGCCACACAGCATGGACTTATAAGAAGAAGAATGGCTGAGAAGGTCGTGTAGGCGAGCAATCATTACTTTGGGCCATACTAACTGTCTTCCACCTCTAGTGAACACGTGACATTGGTGGCCGTGTTGTTCACAGCCTTCTGTCTAGTGTACTGCCAATCATTCTGATACTGATGTCCCTATATTCCGTGATGTCAAACTGTCCAGCATCTTCTCTTGCCATCTCCCCCGTACTTAGTTTCATCATCATTATCATATGCCTTGCCAAATAGCTTGGGCGTGCATGTCTTTCCAAAGATCTCGGTTCGAGTGTTCTGGATCAACTCTGCTGATGATATTCCTCCATGGCACTATCTCAGTCCATCCAGCATAATTTCTCTTGGTCTGCCTCTGGCTCGTTATCCCACTTAGTTCAGCTGATCAAAAGGTAACATTGAGAATGGAAACCAGAAGACGGTGAAACACGCAGAAAGGAGAGCCAGGGATACAATGAGAAAGATAAACAATGCGAAAGATGAAAACAGAAGACAAGTGAAAGAGATTAAGTGAGGCTGAGCGAAGCACTGTGTGAATGTGTGGGAAGTAAAAGCAACGGGGAAAGGTGAGAGAATAAAGTGGAAGACGATGACTAAAGTCAAACATCACGTAACATGGAAAGAGACCATTAAAAAAAGTGTGAGGGGGGAGAAAGAGAGAGAGAGAGAGAGAGAGAGAGAGAGAGAGAGAGAGAGAGAGAGAGAGAGAGAGAGAGAAATTAATGAATGGGTGGGATAGATGGATGGGTGGTAGGTGGGTAGATGGATGGATGGATGGATGGACGGAGAGAGGAAGACAGACAGAGACAGAGAGAGAGAGAGAGAGAGAGAGAGAGAGAGAGAAGAGAGAGAGAGAGAGAGAGAGAGAGAGAGAGAGAGACCCATAACAAGTTAATGAAACGGGGAAATAAACAGGAAATGATAAAGTGAACGTTTAAAATCTAGATAACGTGCACAGACGACGACGACAACAACAACAACAATAACAATAACAACAACACACCAACAACAAAAACTCTCACACACACACATACACTCAGAGAAAGTGAGAGAGCGACAGGCAGAAACAGAAGACGGCGTAAACGTAACAATTTTACAGCATTGAGCAGCATCATGTCTTGCCACATGACGTAAACGTTCATGTCTCTCCACAGATCTCGGTCCTTGGTGTTCTGGATCAACTCTGCTGATGATATTCCTCCATGCCACCGTCTCAATCCACCCACCAATCATTTCTCTTAGTCAGCCTCTTCTTTTAACCGCACTGATCTTCCAGTTGCCACGGTATTCTCCAAATCTTATCTTCTCATCACTTGACCAAAGGATGCTGTTTGTCTCTTTCTTATAGTTGAATATACTAAGCTTGTTCCAGGCGATCATTATTTGCTACCCGGCAGTCCAAGGAGTTCGCAACATTCGTTTCAGAAACCACATCTCCATTGCTTCCAAGCTTTTCCTAATTTAAACGCAGAGCCACAAACAATACGTCACACGATTTATTGCCTGGCATGTTTAACTGCATGTCTTCAGGTGCTTACTGCTGAGTTATATCATATAAAGGTAATAAATAAATAATACTTTGGCAGAAATACCAAGTACATGGTTCGAATGTGGGAGTTCGTTATCCCCAGGGAAATCTAAGATTTAACAAGAAGTCCTTCTGTTTGCATATCAATGGCTGAAATTGCTTAATCGATAATGCTTCGATATATTTGCCAAATCGATTATTGTTTGTTTATTTGCGTTCCACAATTCATTTATGGCATTAAACATAAACAGACGCGACATTAAAACATATCAACGAAACATTATTGTTAATAGAACAATAATTATCAAGAATCGTAACGTGCTGTTCTATTTATTCTCACAATCAAAGTATACAGAACTTCCTCGTCGTGCAATGCTCATTTATAGTCTAACTGCGCACTTGAAGGTGTGCTTGATGGGAATATTGTTTCCCTCCTTCGCTCGTTCTACATTTTAAACCGTGATCTCAACAGTCACTTGATTCTGCTCTTCTTCATTGCCTGGAGAGAAATTGAAGATGAAATATACATATTAATGATAAATATATATGTCAATTATAAATTTAAATATCAAGTAGAAATAGAAATAACAATATAAATGTATGTTATACATATGATTACCAGTTATAACTAAAAATGAAAATTACAAATATAAATGTCAATTCTAAATATAAATGTTATTAATAAGCATATACCTAAACAAATTCTTGTGATACGTCTATCCCTTAAAAGTCAGCTTAAAAGTCGACAGGGTCGACTTCATTGCACCGGGTTTTATCCCATATGGCTCGGTTCTTTCCGCAGCACGGAAAGCGTCGCACAAAGCACGAACTCCGTAGCTTTTAGCGACGAACCCACAGGAGTCTCCGAAACATTTAACTCGTAAACAGAAGGGTGCGGCCCGGAATCGAACCCACAACCTTCGGAGCACGAGTCAAACGGCTTGACCACTTCGCCACCTGGATGACATGATGGTAGCAGCAAATAAGACAGGGTTGGGTAGGTAAGGAACCTGTGACAGGTCTAGCAAACAGGTGGGGATTCTATCTGATCCTAGAGATTACTGCGCATGGACATTGGAAGGTAACTGAAAGAAAGGCGCTAGTCACAGGCACTGGACCTAAAATTACACCTCCTCACGACGCATAACAGCATTAGTCGAAGACAACAATAACACCTATAATATAGAATAATAATTTTGTCCTGAAGTAGTTTCTTGCTATGGGTCTGCCATGTGATATCGGCATCACATTTTGTAGGCCTGAATGCACGGAGGTAGAGGTGGCTAATTGTTCCCTCACTTCCACCAGGGACGAACCCGGGCGTCAAACCTGCGTCGATTCTCGCCCACGAGATTAGTGTAGTACGTCATCAACTTCCCTAACACGCCGGCTATACTACGAAGAGGGTTCAGAAAGTAATGCACCACATCGTATTTCTCATCTAATAATGAAGATAGAAGCATGACATTTTGCACGTATCAAATATAGCACGTGCCGATTGTGTTCGCCAAATTGCAACCCAATCGGCCAAATTACATAGCCGCCCTAAGTCGTTGAAAAGGATTGATTGATTGATTGATTGATTTAGGAACCGACATCACAGCATTCGGGGCATTCCAATAAGCGCTCCGTCCCCATCCTCCAGCAGCCAGCGAAGAGTTCCAACATTTATAGTACCAGTAGCATTCTGTTTATATGTCCGCCTCGCCTTTCCTCTGAGCGTCGAGCGTCGGCCACGATCCCCTCGTCAATTCCTCGCTGTCTCATTCTTGCCAGACCATGGTGATCCATTTGCTCCTCCAGAGGTGTACACGTGCTCCCACAAGGCCTGCAACCTACGTCTGCCTTATCATGCATCAATACTCCACCAAGTTTTGCAGAGCCAGCCAATCTGTCCGCCTGTTCATTCCCAGCACACCAGCATGACCCGGAGAAAAGATCCAGACGATGATTGTCCACCCGTGACTTCCGAAGCGAAGCAAGCCACTCTGCACTGAAGCTTTCCTGTCCTCACCCTCCTCAGCATGCTTTCTGAAGTCAGTTACAATCACGATGTGTGTGTGTGTGTGTGTGTGTTGGTGTGTGTGTGTGTGTGTGTGTGTGTGTGTGTGTGTGTGTCGTATTCTCCATCCAGCTGAAAGCTGCACTGACCCCTCCACCTCCATTCTTAAGCTAGATGTTGTGGTATCATATGCCAGGCTCTCCTGCACCAAACGTCGACCATTAGCTTTTGCTAAGAACCCCCAGGGACTTCTCCTGCCTCTCAACACCGAACCATCGTGTATATAATCACATCACCCGGGCGAGCATTATCCTGAATAGGTTGCTGGATTTCCACTGTAGTGGCGTTGAAAAGGAGCGTTTTAGTAACTTGCATTATAAGCAGCGAATTGTGATAGAATTTCTCGTTGCAGAGAAGGAAACATGTGATGTGTATGGAAGCTTTGCAGTCGACAGGAGTACAGTCAGTCGCTGGTTAAGAGAATCAATAATCAGGAAGTGGCGATGCGGGCCTGCTTGATCGCCTCGCTGTGCCCTTTCTGCCATAGCCACCAACGCTGATATGTTGAAATACGCTGAGGGCATTATTCTTACTGACAGGTGAATCAATAATCGACAATTGGCCTTCCAGCCGTCAGCCAACAATGGTAGTGCAATGTAGTTATAAACATGTCATTTACTGCCAATATAGTACTTTGCGGTTTATGGCCGGAGAGGGGGAAAGGGGGGGGGGGGGGGTCTTCAGCCTGAGGAATTAAGGCCGCCTGGCTAGTGCAGTCGCCGCGAACTGTGCAGGTTGGAGTTTTCTTTTTGCCTCCGACATAAAAAATTTAAAAAAATTTAAAAAAAAAACTCCACACCTTATCGAGGATTCGAACCCGGGTCTCTCGAAAGAGAATCCGGCATTCTAGCAACTTGCCAGCCGCTCCATAAAAACTCACGGATTTTCTAAGGTTTGCGCAAGATGGGTTCCTCGAAGTCTGAGAAATGACCACCAATGCAAAGGAAAGTAATTTCTTTTGAATTGTTGGAGCGTTTCAATGATGATAAAGATAACTCTTTGGCGATGATTGTTACAGGTAACAAAACCTGGGAACATCATTTTGAACCTTAGACAAAAAAGACAGTCAATGGAGTGGCATCATCCGCAATCACCACAAAGAAAGAAATTCAAGACGACTCCTTCAGCTAGAAAGGTCACAATCACTGTCTTTTGAAACATTGAAGATGTGATTCTTGTGGATGTTATGCCAAGAGGAGAGACAATCAGTTCATAAGTTTACATTAAGACATTTAACTCGAGTGCTGGAGGTCCCTGGTTCAAGTCCCGGTGAGGGACGGGTTTTTTTTTTTCACGTGGACTTCTAGTAACAAAATGTCCCCTGGTCTCTGGGTAGTGAGATCGGACACCCGTGTGTATTGTTGCGCACGTAAAAATTCCTGGGCAGTTGGAAATCGAAAAAGCAACGCCGCAACACGGGCAACATTTCGAGTTAAAATTCTACCCAAAGTAATTCAGGATCCTCGCCGGTGCTACGGAGCTCGCGCACTGCGATGAGACTCTCCGGACTCAGGCTTGAGTTAGGAGTAGAACGGAGCACTTATGGGTTAAACCCGTGTGCCGTGATGTTGACCCGTCGATAATACTAAACTAAACCCCCCAAAAAATCAATTAACGTTTTCGCAGAGTTACGCCGCACAAGAATCGAACAGACCTGCTTCTCCTTCACGACAATGCGCTCCCTCACAAAAGTCCTGGCAACACGGGAAGTCATGACCAAAAATGATTGGACTGTACTATACCTATCCATCATATAGTCTCCATTTGGCACCCTCTGAATTTCACGTATGCGATCCACTTAACGATGACGAAGGCGTGATTCATACAGCGAAGTGGCTACATGATCAAGACAAAATTTGATACGGGCAAGGAATGCATGCACTTATTTCGCGCTGGTGTAAAGTCATCCGAGTTGATGGGGATTATGTTGAATAATATCGATGTTTACATGATACACCCACGCATACTGTGTATAAATTTCAAGCTGTTTATATAGACAGCTCATGAGGAGAACAATGTGGTGCATTACTTTCTGAACGCTTCTCGTATATATAGTACCAGAAAATCAAGTATGATGTCTCGAAAACTATATTTTGGCCATAGAAAACTTTACAAAGGCAGACCGAGAGAAATGCTGGGTGGCATGGAGGAAAGGAATACCTTCAATAGAATTGATCCAAGAATCTGTTTGGATACAGAACGCCAACACAATTTAACCAGGCACACGATTATGGTAAAATTTCGCCGTAGGTTGAAATTACAGAAGTGGAGGACATGGTTCAATGAAGAACAGGCAAGGTGGATGGACATGAAGATGGACACAGGGCACCCAAGACCATGTGGACATGAACATGTATCGCCCAGGAGAACTGCCGACCGATTGAGATCCTCTCCGTTGGGATGAGATGCGCTACATGCTAAAAGGACATCATCATCATCATCATCATCATCATCATCATCATCATCATCATCATCATCATCATCTCATCAAGTGCCGTGGCCGGCTGGCATAGGCGTTCATGGCTCTCCACAGATCTCGGTCTTTGGTATTCTGGATCAAATCTGCTGATGATATTCCTCCTTGGCAAACTACTGAACGTAAATTTGCCCAGGAATCACGAACTGCGAAAATTCTGGGGTTGACTGCTACGTCCTGTGAAGGACATGCAACTAAATTTTTTTCTTACATTCGTTGATAGCGACTTATTGCATAAGATACTCTTCATTTTCTGAAATGTGGCTTTTGCCTGCCCTATTCTGCTCTTAATATCTCTGTTGTACATCTTCCATCTGATGTTATAAGTGCCCCTAGGTATTTTAAAACTATCCACTTGGTTGAGAATTTCCCCTTCTATTTCTATGTCACATTTTGGTGTCCCCATTTTCTTTGATATCACCATTATTACTGTTTTCTTGATATTCAAGGAGAGTCCTTTCTGTGCACTCTCTGATACTACAATATCCAATAATTGTTGTAGGTCTGTTGCATTATCCACCACCAATGCTGTGTCATATGCATAGCGTATATTGTTTATATTATATCCTCCGATTAGTATTCCTGCTTCTCTTTGATCTCTCTCATTAATACTTCGCTATATAGGGAGAAGAGATTGGGTGACAAGACACACCCCTGTCGTACTCCTAGTTTTATCTGTTCGTAACTATCCTCTTTATTTCCCATTTTAATTGCTGTTACTTGGTTTCCAGTCAATATTATTTATTAATCTTAAATCTTTCCTATCAATGTTAATATCGTCCAACATTTTAATCAGCTCATCATGTTTTCCTTGATGTGTGTGTGTGTGTGGGGTGATGTGTGGGTGGGTGGGAGATGTGCCTCATAACATGGTAATTTGCATTGTTTATGTTTACAACATTCATTTGACAATGTTATTTTTTCTTCCCATGTAAATGTATAATGCACCATTGATGAACGAAAGATGAGTGATTGGAAGGGCCAAATGTAAGACGGGGCTACGTGCCCAATTTGTGACCCTTTTAAAATAAAGTTGATTTGATTTGATTTACTTTATATATATATATATATATATATATATAATATATATATATATATATATATATATATATATATATATATATCTATATATATATATATATATATATATATATATATATACATGTGTGTGTGTATGTGTGTGAGTATGTGTGTGTGTGTGAGTGTGTGTGTGAGTGTGTGTGTGTATGTGACAGCCCGAAAAAGAGCATCATATGCAGCTATAAGAAGGAGGCGAATAACTGTCTTTGCCCATATAAAGACAAGAGGTGCTTTTGACAACATTGTGAGGACCAGAAAGATCAGTGGGGAAAAGAGACAGGGGTAAGCTGAATGGTATGATGCTGGATGGACTAAGACAGTAGCATGGAGGAATATCATCAGCAGAGTTGATCCCGAACACTATGGACCTAGATTTGTGGAGAGACATTCGCGCCTACGCCATTAGCACTTCACGTCATGATGAACATAATATAAACAGGAAAATAAAGTGAGTTTGATCACAAATGTACGAATTTTCCTACCTGAATCTTGCTGGAAAAGGTCTATTGGAATGGAAATTACATCAGTGCTAATTTGATTTTCACCGCCGCCGCTACCTCTCTTTCGTCTTAGTTTCAGAGGAAGGCTTTCTCGAATTTGCTTCTGGCTGCCGCTCTTAGTGTAAAATATGGACGGAGGGTTGTGTGAACGCAGGTTGGAGAGGTACCATGAGGGTATAGTGGCTTTGTAGACTTCTCTATGTTGGTTTCTGTGGTGTTGTTGGGCGCAGACGGGGAGGAACGAAGTAAATGCATTGACGATCATTCTCTTCATGACATCCGCTCCAAAATCGACTCTCTTGCCAGCGTTAGGATCTTGAGCCGCGTCCATCATGACGTTCAGCAATGACGGCATCTTCTCATAGACTTGCTCAAACATCAGTGATATGTCTTGTCTTGTTTGTCGAGAGGAAACAATACAATTAATTAGTCAACAAAAACGTTAAGGGTTGACAGTTTAAGCACTGATAAAAATACAAATATATTCCACATTGACGTGGATAGGCCTTAGGTTCATATCAAAATACGATCAGCGTTGCCAGTAGTGGGTTGTGCTCAATATTAAAATCTCAAATCCCGAAACAACTAACTAAATCAGAAATATATTGAAAAAATATATATTGTTGAATATCGCATACATTACTCATCATTGACAGACGATAGTTTGTTACATTCTGCTACACGAAAAAGGCATATTAACTAAACCCATGACAGTAAGATCAGGGGTTGAGTTATACCTCTCTATAGCACAAAGCGCGACTGAATTGTAGAGACCATGAGTTGCCCATGCAGCTTGGTCCCTTTCTCGACTTGCCTAGTTTACTACAGAGGACAGGTAACAACAATACATTTAGAACTGCAGAAGCCGCTGGATCAGGAAAGCAGCGCTCTAACTGTCCGACTGTCGGAGCTTCCTTCCTAAACCAGTTGCTGAACTGCATATAGTATGGGAAAAATAATAAACTCATTGGGTCTGTAATTATGTATTGGCCTGGTTCGAATTATTTTCAAAAGTATTCAAAGCATGTACCGTTTTTATCTGTCAAAAAGAAAAAAAAAACTGTCATTTACTGCCAATATAGCACCTTGCGGTGTATGACAGGGGGATCTTGAGCTTGAAGAATTAAGGCCGCCTGGCTAGTGCAGTCGCCACGAACTGTGCAAGTTAGAGCTTTCTTTTTGCCTCCCGACAGGAAAAAAAAAAACTGTTTGCAGTCCTTATAAGGACTCTTATTTGGTCTTCTTGCTTCCTTTTTGTGTATTGTCCATATAAGCTTTTCGATGTTTTCATTTTCCTCTTTGCGCTTTTTTTCACTTTCGATTTTGAGTTTCTGTTGCCTTTCGATTTCTTCCACTGCGGTCAGCCATGGGATCATTTCTCCGTCTTCTAGCCATTCGGCCAGCCGCCGTTTTTATCATTGAACTTAAATTCTTCCTTTCTATAGACCACAAGCCCATCATCATCATCATCATCATCATCATCATCATCATCATCATCATCATCATCATCATCATCATCATCATCATCATCATCATCATCACTACAGCCACCACCACCATCGTCATCATCATCATCATCATCATCATCATCATCATCATCATCATCATCATCATCATTATCATCATTAAGTGCTTTTTCCTCTTGAACAACTTGACCCTGCATCTCCATATCTTGTTATCTCCAACGGCACATATCAGTTTCTGCGCAGACACTTTTCCGTGTCAAGAGGACAAGGCTGTCAAGTATGTTCTCACGCTGTCTTTTTCGATCTCCTCTTCATCAATCTTAGCCAACTGTCACAGCATGTTCCAGTTATTGTGTTCCCCTTGTGTGACCACATACGTTGTCTGATTCTTTCTAATGTTTGTGATAAGCTGTCTGTGTGTATTAGTCGCTTTCAAGAAAATGTCAACATTTTCCCGTAAAAAGGAGATGAAAACAGTTAGGAATGTACGACTCCTGCGAAAAAGAGAGAGAGAGAGAGAGAGAGAGAGAGGAGAGAGAGAGAGAGAGAGAGAGAGAGAGAGAGAGAGAGAGAGAGAGAGAGATAAAAAAACACAAACACAGTATACATACCCTACAGCGGATTCAAACCCGTTTACATTGAGTCTATGTTTGTTATCTCTTACCTTTCCGCAGGAGTCATCATTCCTGTTTTCACCTCATATTGTCATATCTTGCTGCAGTCGTTATTTATTTTCTTTTTCTCTGTAAAACTACATCTCAAGATTTCTTGTGATTCTGTGCTTGTATATCTCAAGATTTCTTGTGATTCTGTGTTTGTATATCTCAAGATTTCTTGTGATTCTGTGCCTGTATATCTCATGTTTTCTTGTGATTCTGTGCTTGTATATCTCAAGCCCATTTCTACAAAATGAAAGCACCCGAAATTGAGCAGTGCACTTCTCAACATGACCCTGAAGATTAATATTATTATTGTTTTTTTTTTAAAATCCCGAAGCAGTTTCCTACCGTGTTTCCCAAAACATAAGACCGGGTCTTATATTAATTTTAGCTTAAAAATGCACTAGGTCTTATTTTCGGGGGTGTTATATATATATATACACAGTGGTACCTCGGGTTACGAACGTCTCATGTCACGAACAATTCAGGTTACGAACAACAACTTCGAAAATGTTATGTCTCGGTAACGAACGGTACCTCAGGTTACGAACGAAGGAGAGAGAGAGAGAGAGAGAGAGAGAGAGAGAGAGAGAGAGAGAGAGAGAGAGAGAGAGAGAGAGAGAGAGAGAGAGAGAGAGAGAGATAGCGACAGAGACAGAGACAGAGACAGTGAGAGACAGAGACAGAGACAGAGCAAGGTGTAACGTTGGAGACAAACGATCACGTACTACACAGTACTACAGATGAGTGAGCTTGTAGATCTTCAGAATGAACAGCTGAAGACATTAAAGGAGGAGCAGTCGTCCTATGATGAGGAGTCAGTGACCGTTTCAACTGCCAGAATTAAAGAAATTTGCAGCAAGTGGGCAGACATCGAAGACTTCATTGAGAACCATTATCCAAACAAACTTGTTGCTAACAGGGCAGTAAACCTGATGAATGATAACACGATGGACCACTTCAGAAAGATTCTCCAGCAAAGGAAGCGACAAATTTCCCTTGATAGTTTCTTGGTGCAGAAAAATTCCCAGTCGGATGACAAGAAACAGCGACAAGATACTCCTGAAACTAATGATTCAGAATAACAAAGAAAGCGACAAATTTCTCATGATCGTTTGCTTGGTAATAAAGATAGACTAAATATTTTTTTTAAATTTTACATTTAATTCATTTGGTTTTTTCTTTCTCTTTATTTAATACGTGAAGTACACGTATTCTTTGCGCTTTGTCAGGTAAACGACCGGATGTTAATAAAAAAGAACGATTCTTTCATCTTGAAACGGATTGTCTTTATTTCATTGATTTCATTGTTTCGGGTTACGAACGTTTCGGGTACTCCTGTGTGTTGCCGGGGCCCATAAGGGAAGCAAAGAATAGCAACACTGCAACCTACCACGCATGTCGTAAGAGGCGACTAAGGAGGCTTGATGGTTCCGTCGCCCTGCTACTGAGTGAGTGCTTGGCGCGACACTGTGAGCTGTGAGCTTCGTGTCAAATGCTTTTGAATCTGTCGGAGGTTTTTTTGGAACGTGACTGCATGCTCGGAGCGATGGCAGATGGCTATGTCCTAGAGTTGACCGGTTTTTGCCTTATGCAGAAATGCGTGGCTGCTGGGCTTCTGGTTGACTGCCGCTGCCATCGACGATGAACTGTATTTCGTGGACTGTGTGGGTGAACATCTAGGAAACACCCAGATGGGAAAATGACTGCCGATTCCATCAGAAATGAACTGGGTGTTTTGTGGGGGACTATTGTGTTGACATTCAGGCGCGGCATTATGCACAGTGTATCTGTGAGGGCTGTTGTTTGTCGAGACTCCTGTCTTTTTCCACTTTTCCATTGGGCAGTGGGGAGCATTTTGTGTGATATTCATTGGCACAGGAACGGAGCATAATGGGGACGACCCGTTGCTGTGAAGTTAGAACTGTGACTAACTAACTAACTAACGTTTCGGGTTACTGAAACCTTATTATGAAACGAATTAAGTTCGTAACCCGAGGGTACCACTATATATATATATATATATATATATATATATATATATATATATATATATATATATATATATATATATATATATATATATATATATATATATATATATATATATATATTTCAGATACAAAATTCTACATTTATTCGTATACGAAATTCTACATTTATTCAAACGCAGTCATGTCATCTTCTTCTATGGAACATCGTCATAACTCCAAATCCCGAATTCCGGCGTGAATATTTTGCGACTCCATGTCCTGTAGAACCAATGGTCCCAGTATCTCATGTCCAGTAATAAAACTTCCCTTAAATGAGCATTTCTTGTCCATATAGCCTTCTCGTAGTGCAATGGTAACTTTATTTCACACGAGTGGACGTACTGAATTATGAACCACATCCGTTGATTATCAAGTGCTCACCAGTGGTGTCTGTACTCTGACTGGCCATTCGGCAACACGCCTTTCATTCTAGCTGACGATCTTAGTTAGTTAGTTAGTTAGTTAGTTAGTTAGTTAGTCTTTCCTCTTGAGCCTAAGGCGGCGCATAGGGCAGAAGTCATGGCTCTCCATGTCCTGCGGTTCGCTGCTACCTGTCGTAGATCCTGGATGTTCACTTGGCCTGGACGATCTTAACTAGAGTTTACTTTAGTAGTGGGCCTTATATTAAAAGCATTCTTAAAAATCGCACTAGGGGTTATTATAGAGGGGGGGGCGGGGTAGGTATTATTTTCTGGGAAACACGGTACTATAGGTTTGTGGTGTGACAGCACCATCACATTCTGTAGCTCTGAAAACAAGGAGGAACAGGGGACCAATCTGTACCTCGTTTGACAAGCGAATGTGTGACGTCGAACCACGTCCAACCATGCTCAAGGACGTCACCAGCCCAGTTCACCATTGACTTGGGTAGCATTAAGTTGGAACGGAAATTATGAGGCGATCGCAAGGGCCTCCTGTCGACAAATGGTTTCACCATGGCAACGCATCTCTTTTTTTATACTGCTATGGATGGTGACGGTAGGTAGTACGAGAGAATAAGTGACTCGTTGATCAGAAAAACTGTGTATAATTTGTTTCCGCTTCATGCGGCCTGCTTCCTCTGTGGTGATAATTTATGTGTTTCAGCTGCCATTCCCACAAATGATGGCTCTGTGATGAGAGGTGAAAGAAGTTCCTGCGTGTTCGTGGCGAAGATTGGTGGAAGGTGTTCGTTGCAGGAGAGCCTGGAACGTGATACCACATCTTGTTTGAGAATGGAGATAGAGGCAGTCATAGCGACGTTCCGCTGGCTGGAGGACAAGCAGCACACGCATGTCGTGATTCTAACGGACTCACAAAGTATGATGAGAAAGGTGTAGACACTCATGGTTTGGGCAGAGTGGCAGGCTTCAATTCTATAATTAACAATAGTGCGCACTTGTTGGATTCAGTGGTTTTACTAGCCAGAGAAGTTGTCTACCCTCACAGCATTACCAAGAATATGTCACTATGCGTTCGGGCGTTTTTTTCTTTCAAAACATTCCAAAGAATGTGCTAAATTCTGAGGCCCAATAAAATGTCTTATATTGTAAGATTTATCTCCCTTTATTTCATTCCCAAGAAACATCATACATTGTAAGATTTGCATCCCTTCATATCGTTCGCAAGAATATGTAACAAGTTTTCAGGATTGTTTCCATAGGTAATCTTCTTCTTCTTCAGCGTTCTGAGCCATTGAGGTTCTTTGCTGCAGATACAATCCGTCTCCATTTGTCTCTCTGGTTGACCTTCTCTTGCCAGTCGTTGATTCCAAGTGCTTGTAGGTTTGTATATATATTAGCTCTCCACTTCTCTAGGTAATATTTACAATATTATATATCCTAAGTTTTCAGGATTCTCTTCCTTTACAACATTCCCACTAGTCTACGATTTCCACGTAATTCAATGTGCAGTTCTAGAAGGACCGCCTCAGGTGTGTTTCAGCCACTGTATATTGGCCTGCCTGCTGGAGTGTAGTAGCTAGCATATTAGTCTACCGGCTCGGTGTACACGTGTTCCAGTCCTCACCCAGAGGAGGATTGTGGAATACATTGACCTGGGCATCCATGTCCACCAAGCATAAAATGAATACCAGAGCATTTAATAGGGAGAAAAGACGACATGTACGATATTGCCCACAGCACCTATCCAGTGCCCAACGTTCCAGGAAAACACCGGGGTTGGCATTTTGTGCCCGATTCTCCTAAAGAAGTGGTTGGTCAGTTAACACTTATTACAATGTATTCTCTTAATTTAAATACAGAAGTCATAACAATATGTTGCACGATGTATTGCCTGGCATATTTCGATGCATCTCGTCATGTGCATACTGCAGAGCTGTATATCATATGATGTAAATAAATGAATAATACTTTGGCTGAGATATGTAGCTATGTGTTTTAAGTATTTTAAGTACCGTTGCAGCATGCACCTGACGGGATGCAGCGAAATATACCGGGCAATAAATAGGACAACATATTATTTGTAGCTTCTATATCTAGAACTTATTAGATAATTATGACTATTACCTTAGTCGATCGCAGGTCCTGAACGACCCACTTGAAGCAGGCTGGCTTAAATCTATCTGGGCTTGCGTGGACACAAGTAACAAGGCCAAACAGGTTAGGAACATTTCTGTCCAGTTTAGATTCTTGAAGAAATTCATGTTCACTGCAGCAAGCACACTTTGTACAGAAGTACTCTCGGGTGATGACAATGATTGAATGTGTCCAATGGGTATCTGTTACCAGAATACTATCACTGTTTCGAGAAGTTTACACTGTGAATGCCCCAATCCCCAAACCAGGCTGAAAGTCAGCTAGCTTAAAGAGAATCGCTGGCAAAACTCAGTACTGATCTCACTCGAATCAGTTCTGCGGCTCTAGCGCGCCTTTTAAACTGAGCTTCTACCCACACTGTCATGAATCAGCAGCGTCCATCACTCTGACCTTGATTAATCAACGGGCTATTCATAGCGCACAGGGAGAAAACACTTCCTTACCAAAATAACAGTGTCGTTAGACAAGAATATAATACTTAACTGTGAACTACCAGCCAGGAAATATAAATTATATTTAAACAGAAGTGTCAGAAAAGAAAGCTGGCTACCTCATTAGAATTCATTATCTTAATCTCTGTCCTTCTAAGGGAGACAACACAACAGCAGACTTATTTTTATAATAACCTCTACGTTAATCGTCATTATGTCTCTTTGTTTCAACGCAAGCTGGCCTCATAAAAACCATACTGTTTCTGCGCTACGGTTTGGGCCGTGACAAGAGCACTGAGTAATTAACATCATGTTTCTGTCGTGTGAAAAAAGAGTGTTTCCTTAAGCCATTTTTCTTGTCAAATCGCAACGAACTCTGTGCCTGTGACGCGGTTGTCTGTGACATGTGCTAGTTGTTGAGTCCGTCCGCTTTCAACATGACACATTGACCCATTAAGATAACAGGAAATGACCTCAGTATTTTGTCAAAGGTTTTTATATTTACTCTATGGCAAAGGGGTTGCGGACGCAATTCGTAACATGTCTATATATATAAAAATGAGAATAAATTTAAATGCTTAGGGTCATTTATAACATCGTATGGAAGATGGACAACAGAGGTTAAGAGGAGAATGGGGCAAGCAAACGCTGCATTTCAAAAAATGAAAAGTATCTCATATACTAAGTCACTATCATTGAAAGTATGAAAGAGGTTGCTGAAATGTTGTACAGAACATGTTTTCTTGTGTGGCAGTGAATGTTGGAAATTAAATGAACAAATTAGGAAGAACTTGAAAGCAACACAAATGTGGTTTCTGAGACGAATGTTGCAAATTTCTTGGGCTGCCAGAGTAACTAATAACGATTGCTTAAAGTAGAACATTATATACAATAATACGAAAGCGACAAACAGCTTTCTTTGATCATGTGATGAGCAGTGAGTCATTGAATAACATTGTGATAAATGAAAACAAAAATATCAAGGGGGAAGAGAGGCAGAAGCAATGATGCTGGATGGACTTAGACAGTGGCATGGAGGAATATCATCAGCAGTGTTGATCCAGACTACTAAAGATCTCAGTCTGTGGAGAGACATACACGCCTACGTCAAGTAGGGGGGGGGGGGGGGGGGGAAGGGGGTGGTAGTGGTGCACGTTATGTGGAGAAACTCAGAAAACTAAATGGCAACTGGCAAGCTTGATGGGAAAAGAGTAAAGGGTCGGCAAAGAGATAATGGTTTGGTCACATGGCATAATCCAGTTTAGTTTAGTTTAGTTTAGTTTAGTTTAGTTTAGTCATCGGATCAACATCACGGCTCACGGGTGTAACCCATAAGTGCTCCGTTCCCCTTCTAACTCAAACCCGAGTTTGGAGAAACTCAGCTCAGTGCACGAACTCCGTAGCACCTGCGAGGATCCTGAAATACTTTGGGCAGATTTTTAACTCGAAATTTTTCCCGGGCAGCGCCGTTAGGCTACTATGTTTCGATTTCCTAACTGCCAAATGATTTTTTTACGTGCGCAACAATACACACGGACGTCCGATCTCACTACCCAGAGACCAGGGGAAATTTTATTACTAGAAGTCCAGGAGAAAAAATCTCGGTCATCACCGGGGCTTGAACCCGGGACCTCCAGCACCATACCTCGAGACCACGCAACCCCCAGTTATAATCGAGACAAGAACACAGACAGATACAAGACTCGGGTGAACCATTGATCATTTACGCTTATCGGCTTTGCACATCATGATATATATATATATATATATATATATATATATATATATATATATATATATATATATATATATATATATATATATATATATATATATATATATATATATATATATATATATATATATATATATTCAGTATTCAGATACAAAAATCTGCTTTTATTTAAATACAGATATGTCATCTTCTTCTGAAACATGGTCATAATTCGTTCGCCCTGAATTTCTTGCTATTCCATTTAATGTAGAACCATTGGTCCCAGTCTCTCGTGTCTAGCAATAAACGATTTTAGTTGCATGCCCTTCACAGGACATAGTAATCAACCCCAGCATTTCGGCTGTTCGTGATTGCTGTGCATGTTTTACGTTCAGTAGTTTGCCATTGCTTTCTGAACGACCGGCATGTATACCTTTTTCAAAAAAAAAAATCAGCACCGCTGTATTTCGAACCTGTGTATACGAGATTACGAATCGCGTCCGCAACGTCTACGCCACGTAGAGCGGTATAAAGCTTTCCTTAAATGAGCATGTCTTGACCACTAGCCTGCCCATTGTGCACTGGTAACTTCATTTCACACGAGTGATATATTTAATAATGAACCACATCCGTCCATAACAAGTGCGCACCAGTGGCATCTCTACTCCGACAGGCCATTCGGCAACAAGTCTCCCATTCTAGCTAACGATCTTAACTAGGGTTTATTTTAGGGGTAGGTCTTATATTTAAAGCATCCTGGAAATTCGTGATAGTCTTATTATAGAGGTGGGTCTTATTTTCAGGGAAACGCGGTAGAAAGATTAGACAAAGTGGAAAATGAAAGAACGGGACTCGTACTCGGCTGCAAAAAAAAAAAAGACACGTCATGCCCGGCCATGCGGCACATCCTTGATTTACCAACGATGGCCATCTGGAACACAATTACACATGTCATAAACGATTAGGTGCCATGTGCTAATAAATAGTCTTAAGTCACTTTCCGTATCTGCAATGTGCTTATATACAGTAATTTTCCTTCAACTCCCTTTAATTTATTATATAACACAACATGTCTGCAACCATATTAACAGCTTTTAAGCCAAGCTGTGACACACCGCTACTTCTCAATGTCCGTCATCCATTTTTATTGTTCCTAACCTACATCGTGTTTGGCACTGAATCAGTTAAGGCGTGTCAGCTGATATAGAACACCGCCTACACACCGCTATTGACAACAGAAAGAGCGTGCGCCTCAAAAGATGTCGCTCCTGGATGGGCCAAGGCTGAAGAGATATTCAAGCAAGTCTGTGGCTTGGGTGCTCTTCTACACGAAGTAGAATGGACAGATACTCCTACAGGCTGTCACAAATACTATCAGTCTGTCACTATACCAGGGAGATACTGCCGAAGTCAGCTGCCTGCATCGGTGGGTACAGAGATAAAAGAATTGCTCGAAAAACATTCGCTTCCAGAAGACACCATTATGCATACAGATTGGCCCTTGAAGTGCGGTTCAAGGTCTTCCATCCATCATCCATCATGTGCCATGCAGGTAAGCGTAGGCAGTCATGACTCGCCATTTCACTCGATCACCAGAGTCGTGGATCAGCTCAGTGTTCTTGTCTCTCGACCATGTCACGTGACCAAGCCATCCAGGTATTTACTTTTCTGTCTTCCCCTTGTTTTCTTCCCCTCGATCTTGCCAGATGTCACCAAGTTCTCAAATGTATTTCTACAACATGTCCAAAACATTTTGACTGTCTACGTCTAATTTCTTTAATAAATTTACGATTTTCATTTGTTTCCTGTAGTACTTGGTCATTGGTTTGTCGGCATGTCTATGGTATTCTTTGCATTCTCTTCAGAAACTACATTTCCACAGCCATCAGATGTTTTTTTTCAGCTTGACTGCTCATTGTCCAAGCTTCACATCCATACAAAAGTATAGGCTCTATGTAGCACCTCAGTACTCTTGTTCTCGTTTCAAATGACATCATTTTATTGGTCAGTATGTTTTTCATCTTGCTAAAGGCTACTTTCGCCATGGCGATTTTTGTTCTAATCTCTTCAAGGCATCTCCCATCAGATGTTATTACTGTTCCGAGATAATTGTACCGATTCATTTGTTGAAGAATATTCCCATTTACATGTATATTACATTGTGGTATTTCGTTTTTTCCTGGTGAGAAAGGTCTTACACAACACAAAAGTTGGGGAGAACAATTAGAGAGGATAGCGGTGCATTCAAGACAACTACATCAACTTTGACTGTGGAGATGACCGTTGCCTCTAGAGTATTCGCATAGAAAGCAGAACAGGAAGTTATGATCACTATGTGCCATACCGATAAGCGTCGGCTGTCATGTTTCGCCATCTCACACGATCACCAGAGTCATGGATCAGCTCTGTGTTCTTCGTCTCGACCATGCCACTTGGTCAAGCCATCCATGTGTTTACTTCTCTGCCTTCCCCTTATTCTTTTCACCCCAATCTTGCCAGTTGTCATCAAGTTCTCTAGCTTATTTCTTCACATAACGATCTCCAAAACATTTGACTGTCTGCGACTAATTTCTCAAACCAGTTAACGGTTTTCATTTGCTTGCTTGTAGGACTTGTTCATTGGTTTTTCTGTCTGTCCATGGTATTCTTTGCATTTTCCTCAGAAACCACATATCCACTGGCATTAGATGTTTTTTCAGCTTGCTTGCTCATTGCCTATATCTTACATCCTTACACATGTTCAGGTTCCAGGAAGCACTTCGACACTTTTTTTTTCTCGTTGCAAGTGATAGCTTTTTATTGGTCAGTGTGTTTTCCATTTGGCAGAAGGCTATATTTGCCATAGCATTTTTTATTAAAAATAATGTGCCACATCGTGCACCCATATTCTCTTAGGCCTTCCTCTTCCTCTCTTCCCAGGCATATACTCCTCCGTTACTTTTCTCTCCAAACCTTCATGACGACACAACAGAGGCAGTCATGGTGATACAACAGAAGAAGTCATGATAATGCAACAGAGGAAGTCATGATGATACAACAGAAGAAGTCATGATAATACAACAGAGGAAGTCATGATAATACAACAGAGGAAGTCATGATGATACAACAGAGGAAGTCATGGTGATACAACAGAAGAAGTCATGATAATACAACAGAGGAAGTCATGATGATACAACAGACGCAGTCATGGTGATACGACAGAAGAAGTCATGATAATACAACTGAGGAAGCCGTGATGATACAACAGAGGCAGTCATGGTGATACAACAGAGGAAGTCATGATAATACAACAGAGGAAGTCATGATAATACAACAGAGGAAGCCGTGATGATACAACAGAGGAAGTCATTGTGATATAACAGAGGAATTCATGGTGACATAACAGCAGTGTCAAGGTCTCCAAAGGACATGACGGAGAGGACAGAGGACAGACACTGTGTTGGGAATAGTACGGGTATGGTAGACCTGGTCCATACGCCCATGACAGAAGGACTGTGCCCTTGAATGATAGGACAGGTTCACCTTGGACGGGATGACGCAGTGCGCCTGCATCAACAGGCGAGTGAAGGACTGGGCGACAGATCCGACTAGCACGACCTCCACGGACTCCACGAGGGTCAAGAACCTCGTGACCACGTAACTGAGTAGAAAGCCTCAGACGGGACTCGGGCTGTGGATGAGAGAGGATGTTTGACTGTGTTGAGATGGATAATAGAATATGTGCATAGACATCAGTGCGAGTGAATGTGGCCGCTATTAGCCGTGTGTTAGTGTGGGTGCTGAAGCACGATTACGGTATTCGTTGTAACCGAGCAAAAGTACTGCGATAGCTGTCGAATTGTGAAATGAATTGTGTAAATATTCTCGTAACAATGTATGAACATTAAAGTATATTACGATGTATTCATGTTTTCATGCCTCATATGTACTCGCACCATCTGCCTGTCTGATCCCACTGTATAAACCCCTAGAGACGTTGACAGGTATATTCTTGGAGTCGTCCGGGATTATAACCCGGGACCTTGGGTCGAGTAAAATCTATTTCTTCCAAAGATTGACAGATGTATGTTTACAAATATTTTCACATTTTGGCTTTCCGGAAACAATTTTGTCAGACACAGGGACACAATTCATAGCAGCCTCAACCCAAGCAGTAACTAAATTACTAGGGATAAAGCAGTGTTTCACAACCATCTATCTGCCTTCCGCGAACAGGATTGTAGAAAAGATTAACGGGGATTTGAAACACATGCTCACAAAGGTGACAGCCGAAAATCCAGCAGACTGGGACACATTACTTCCTGCTGTGCTGTTTGCCTATAGAGAAGTACCGCAAGCTAGCACGGGCTTCTCTCCCTTTGAGTTGGTCTACGGTGCGAATCCAGAGGCCCACTTTCCATCCATAAGGAAGTAATAGCAAACACCGTTGACAACCAATTACCTACGTCCACCTATGATATGGTTACATATACCCGAGATAAAATCATGAGGGCGTGTACCATCGCGAAAACATCTTTGCAAGAAAAAGGTTTTATGTACAGACACTATGCAAACAAGGGTGCCAGAACTTTTGTACTGAAACCCGACCAAGATGTACTTTTGTTACTACCAGACAAAAAAGATCTTTTGTCTACGTCTTGGCAAGGGCCTTTTAAAATTGCAAGAAAAATTTCGAATGTCGATTATGAAATTTGCATGAATAGAAAGTACAAGATTTTTCATGTTAATATGCTTAAACCCTATTACTCCAGGGCGGAAGAAGATCCGACTGACGAAACAGCAGCAACGACAGTTATTAATCAAACGGACACAGAAGAAATAGAACTTCCTGTCACGACAGTTCATAACATAGAAACAACACAGGACATAATGATTTCTCCCACTCTTACTGAATTCATGAATGTTTTTCTAAATGTACTTGTAAATGCACATATCTGTAGATGAAGCAATCAAAAGGTCAAAAGGTTAAAATTACTTTTTTTCAAATTCACCAATCCTTCGCCTTCCAGATACAAATGTTCCCTTTATATTAAAAACAGATGCCAGCACAACTAAAATCGCGGGCGTACTTCTGCAACATGATGATGGAGTAGACCATCCGGTAACCTACATTAGCAGGAAGCTAACACCAGCAGAACGACGTTACAGTATAGCGGAGCAAGAGTGCCTAAGCTTGGTCTTTTGTGTCTCGAAACTTTCAAAGTACCCCACAAGCACTCACTTCCTCATACAGACTGATAACTCACCGCAACTGGTGATCCAGCAAGGGACACCCAAAAACAACAGAATTGGCTGCTGGACCCTATTGCTGCAGAACTACTCCTACACGATAGAAAACATAAAAGGAGCTAATAACATTCTTGCCGATCTCCTGACGAGGATGCCTAAAACACCAGTCGACTGACCAACGGACCTCTCAGCCACATTTTAGAAATTGTGATAATATTTTATCCTAGTTGCACGAAAAGCTACAGTGACAGTTCTAAATCATCAGAAAAGCATTAGTGATTTTTTCAAGACCTACAAAGATTCAAGACATAATTTTTTTCTGCAGAAAATACGCGACAAACATTGTATCTAATTCATCATTGCTTGACTGACGGGGAGGGGGGGGGGGGGGGGTGTTCGTATTTACTCTAATAATGTTGTAAATTTTTGAACTATTGTTGTTACGTAAAATATAATGTATATATTTTTAATGAGTTAAAATCCAAACTAGGACTACAGCTTAAATTGCAAGCCTTCTTTGGTAAACTTTTGTGAATAAGGAATTCAAATTTTTCTCTTTGCCTTTTTCCAAATATTAGAAACTTAATACTTAACTTCATTTATATTTTTAATGTGATAATGCAGAATAAATCCGTGAGCGAAAGATGTGTAAAAGACAGCGTACATGTGTTAAAATGATGGAATGACAGAGAGCGTGCACATTTTTCGCACATTTATTTGATCTTGTATATTATATGCGTCTTACACTACACATGTGATGTGTGCCATTTTACATGTTTGAATTTAACCATTACACAAATCAAATCAAATCAAATCAAATCAACTTTATTAGGGTCACAAATTGGGCGCGCAGGCCCGTCTTACATTCGGCCCTTCCAATCACTCGTCTTTCGTTCATCAAGAGCATTATACATTTACATAAGAAGAAATATAAACATTGTGAAATGAATGTTGTAAACATAAACAAGGCTAATTACCATGTTATGAAGCCCATCTCCCACCTATCCATACATCACCCCACCCACACAACACCCCCACCTACCCACACATACGCGCACCAAGGGACACATACACATCCCCACCTACCGACACACACGCACACCAAGGGACACATACATACCCCACCAACCGACCCATCCCCCTCCCACACACACTGCCCTCACCTGATCCCCCAACCAAAACACACTCGCCACCCACAAACATTCCCCTTCCAACCCACACATCCCACGCCCATCCACATACACATCCTACCCCACACATCCTCTCCCCACCCATACCTCAAACCACCCATCCCCCAGCCACATCTCCATCGACAACATATTCCCCACCCACACACACAATCCCCCGCCAACCCACACATCGGACATCCACTCACACATCCCCAAACCATACACACACATCCCCACCAACTGACATGTCCCTACTCCCCCCCCCCCCCCCCACATACACACATCTCCCTAACCACCCATACATCCCAAATCCACACACACACACACACACACACACACACCACCACCCACACATACAACTTCCACCCACCCACACATGCCTTAACCTAATCCCCCACCCGCACATCACATACACCCCCTACCACGCACTATTCCCAACCCACGCACCACACACACACATATATCCCTCACCAACACATCCCCACTTACACACCACACACATATCCCCCACCCAGATACCACACAATATTCCCACCCACACCCACACAGATACCCTTACCCATCCACCCCACATACCCCCACTCACACACCACAAAAATCCCCCACCCACACACACATACCTCACCCACACAATATCACCAACCAACACACCACACACCTCTCCCCACCCACACACGCATTCCCTACCCGTCCACCAACACACACTCACTCACGCATACATCCTCCACTACGCACCCACACACCCCCACCCACCCACTCCCAACCAAACATCTCTCGATCACAATACCCCTACCCCCACACACATCCTCCACCCACTCACATATCCCACCCCGACACATACAACTCCCTCACCCACCTACACGTTCCTAAGCCACTCACACACCCCCACCCACACACACACATCTCCCACCCACACTCCCCCACATACTTCTCCCAACCACCACAATCCCCTGCTCACCCACACATATACTCCACCCATACGCACATTCCCCGCACCCATCACACACATCCCCCACACCACACACTATCCTCCACCCATACCACCACAAACATACCCTCCACCCACACATCATTCACACATCCCCCACCAACACACCGCACACATATCTCAAACCCACACACCATACACTTCTCCCCACCCGCCCTTCCATCCCAAATCCACCCAACACAATCCCCTACCCACACAACCCCGCCTCCCACACATACTTCCTCAAACCATCCACACATCTCCACCCACATAAACACACATCCCCTGCATCCGTCCCATACACATATCCTCCACCCATACACACATCCCCCACACCCATTCCAACACAACTACTTTCACCCCCACACATCCATCCACACATCCCACCAACACCCACAAATACCACTACCCACCAAAACCCACACACCCCAACCCATCCAAATGCATATCCCCACCCACACAACCCCACCCACACATATCCCCACACTCACACACATCCTCCACATACACTCACACTTCCTCACATCTAGACACATAGAAAATGTCTCACGTTAGTATTGAAACTAGTATGAACAAACTCCCCCACTTTACTCACACACATACACTGACACTTGTCATGAGCAGTCTCATAAAAATGTTACACATGGAGAAAAATGTGTACATAAAATGTATGTGACTTAAAAATAGTGATGCTCTCTCTCTCTCTCTCTCTCTCTCTCTCTCTCTCTCTCTCTCTCTCTCTCTCTCTCTCTCTCTCTCTCTCACACACACACACACACACACATTCACTCTCACGCTCACACATTCAATCTTCTGCTCATTCATTCACTCTCACGCATTCACTCTCCCGCTCATTCACTCTCACGCTCACTCATTCACTCTCCCGCTCACTCATTCACTCTCCCGCTCACTCATTCACTCTCACGCTCACTCGTTCTGTCTCTCATTCACACTCACTGACTCAAACTAAAGTAATGAACATGAGTTTATATTATGCATGATAAAATCAAATGGTATTTAACTGATAATATGACAGATGAGAATACACAAACATATGGATTCGCGTGTTACATAACATGCATCTGCTCAGCTCTCTCTCTCTCTCTCTCTCTCTCTCTCTCTCTCTCTCTCTCTCTCTCTCTCTCTCTCTCTCTCTCTCTCTCTCTGTGTATTATTTCATATACACACACTCACACACATACGCGCGCTCACACACACACACACACTAACACATCAACTCTCCCACTGTCTCACTCTCTAACACACAATCCTTCACACACACACACACACACACACACACTCACTCTCTCAATCACACTCTCTCACACATACACATACACATGAACGCATGCACATGAACGCATGCACGCACGCATACACTCCCTCACTCATTCTCACACATACACATACGAATGCATGCACTGACACATTCCCCCACCATTTCTCGCTCAATCACTCTCTCCACACACACGCATGCACGTGCGCACACACGCATTCACTCTCTCCCTCTCACTGACACCCACTTTCTCTCTCTCTCTCTCTCTCTCTCTCTCTCTCTCTCTCTCTCTCTCTCTCTCTCTCTCTCTCCCACACGCACACACATATATAGTGAACAATTATAGTTAAACAATTATAATGAACAATTATACTGAACAATTATACCAGTAAATGAATTATTGTCGCATATAGTCGGTATGGATTAAGTATTGAAAGAGTTTTCTGTTAAATGTGTAGGGACTCATTGGAGTTTTCAGATCTGGAGGCAGATCATTCCATAAGTGAGCACCAGAATAGGCGAAACATGTTTTGTATAGGTCCAATCTAGGCTTTGAGACACGTAACAAATTTAGGCGCTTGCTGTTCATTGCATTAGATCGAATCAGCGGCAGAAGATACTCTGGGGTATTTTGAGATATAATTTTATTCACTAATTTGGCTTTGTTGAAAAGGAAGCGCTTTTGTAGTGGTAGAAGTCTTAGATGACTGTACAAATTCTTACTTTCAACGTGCTTTATGTCAGAAACCAGACGAATAGCGCTGTTTTGTAGAGAACATAGTCGTTTTAAATTAGATTTAGGGCAACCATCCCAAACTGTGGAACAGTAATCGAGATGTGATTGGATATAGCATGTATAGAATATTTTTCGTGTGCTTTCGTCCAGGAAGTGCTGAATTTTAGCAAGTTGGTAAACTTTTTGTGCTATTTTCTTGGTAAGAGCATGAACATGAGAGCTCCAGTTCAAATGGCTGTCTATTAAAAGCCCTAGTGTTTTATGTTCAGTCACATTAACTATAGGTAACGTGCCCATGCGGAGTTCGAGCGGTGATCCAGTTATGGCTAGTGTCTGTAGTTTTTGTCTGGTCGTTATTAGCATGGATTTGGTTTTGTCGATGTTAATTTGCATGCGGTTTTCATTGCTCCATCTAGTAAGATTATCAAGTTCCTTTTGTAAAGAATTCTCTAATTCACTACGGTTTTCTTGACTAGTATATATAGTACAGTCGTCTGCGAATAGATCACAAGTTGTATTGATATATAAAGGAAGATCATTAATATAAACTGCAAAAAGCAGCGGACCTAGTATTGAGCCCTGAGGCACACCAATATTAAGCTGTGTGGGTCTTGATAGACAGTTGTTGAAGGACACGACTTGTTGCCTGTCGGATAGAAATGACGTAATTATGTTCACCATGTTGGTGCTTGTCTTCATTTGCTTTAGTTTTCTAATTAAAATATCGTGATCTACCATATCAAAGACAGACAGACAGACAGACACAGACAGACAGACAGACAGACAGACAGACAGACAGACAGGCAGGCAGACAGGCAGGCAGGCAGGCAGGCAGACAGACAGACAGACAGACAGACAGACAGAGAGATAGACAGACAGACAGACAGACAGGCAGACAGGCAGACAGGCAGGCAGACAGGCAGGCAGGCAGGCAGACAGGCAGGCAGGCAGGCAGGCAGGCAGGCAGGCAGGCAGGCAGGCAGGCAGGCAGACAGACAGACAGACAGAAATCAAATCAAATCAAATCAAATCAAATCAACTTTATTAGGGTCACAAATTGGGCGCGCAGGCCCGTCTTACATTCGGCCCTTCCAATCACTCGTCTTTCGTTCATCAAGAGCATTATACATTTGCATAGGAAGAAAAATAAACATTGTGAAATGAATGTTGTAAACATAAACAAGGCTAATTACCATGGTATGAAGCCCATCTCCCACCTATCCATACATCACCCCACCCACACAACACCCCCACCTACCCACACAATGCGCACCAAGGGACACATACACACCCCCACCTACCGACACACACGCACACCAAGGGACACATACATACCCCACCAACCGACCCATCCCCCTCCCGCACATCCCCCACCCACACACACTGCCCTCAACTGATCCCCCAACCAAAACACACTCGCCACCCACAAACATTCCCCCACCAACCCACACATCCCACGCCCATCCACATTCTACCCCACACATCCTCTCCCCACCCACACCTCAAACCACCCTTCCCCCAGCCACATCTCCATCGACAACATATTCCCCACCCACACACACAATCCCCCACCAACCCACACATCGCACATCCACTCACACATCCCCAAAGAAAACCATTAAGGTATGAATCTAAGAATCAGAGCTCGAGAATCCATTTCATGAATTATAAATATACAATAATTCGTGATATGTGAGATTCAAGCTAATGACACTTAGAGGAATAGCACAACAGACACTATAAACACACAGAGATAGTGGAATTATTACACACATCAGTGTAAATAGATTACTCAAATACGCCACAACAACAAATAAAATACAGGCACTATTATAGCAGGGCAACGGGAAACTAGTCAACACGAACATGATAACAAGGGACACAAGTAACTCCTAAATAGAAACAAGTGATATTTCTTAGATACACTGCTAACGAACGAGAGTTAAAGTGTTATATTGTTGAATGTACACATCTTGGGGTAGCGGGATAGGGGTACCCCCTATCAAAGGAGAAGTAAGGTGCCTCCTTCTCTCCGCTAGCCTACGGGACACCCTTGGGCAAGGTGGAGTACCCGTTTAGCTCCCCTCTCCCCAACAGGGTAACGTGAAGTCATGGGAGCAAGTGGTGGATTGGACTTGGGAGCAGCCGACATATAGTTGTTGGGTATGGTTTCAAGTCAGTAACGATGGGTAGAGGATCTCCCAGTAGACACAATGGCTACGGTCACCAGATCAGTATAGTCACTGCCAGGAAGGAAGAATGGTAGACTTCCCTCCCTATTGATTCCCGGGCAAAGGAGGCTCGTCAGCCTTGGTTGGTATCTCTTCTAAGAGAGGGAACTCTAAATCTCAAATCTCCGCTGCCTTGCAGGTATACCCATATGGGAAAGGCTTCGGGAGTAAACCCTGAGGACAAATCCGGAGATGGCACCGATGCCAAGTTGCATTGGCTACTGCCTTTCCCTTGGTCAACATCGACAACGTGGAGAGGGTGAACTTGCTACTGGACAACAGATGGTTCTCCGATTTCCATTGCCCAGGCTTGTGCCCTGAAGAGGTCACTTCAGCACCGTATAAAGCGGTGACACAACACGGGAAGCAGCATTTACCGGTTATAAGTCTTATGCTCGATTGGCGTTGAGCAAGGCGCCAGGGGCTACTTCCGATGGTGGGAGAGATAATCGTATCTCACTAGACAGTTACCGCCCGCCTAAGCTGGGCATCCCCCAGTCAATAAGGTGTTGTCTCGCCACGGTTCATCTGCTCCCGAGGGTGTGTGGAGCTTAGGGGAAAGATCCCGACACATGGACCGCAATCTATACACCTAGCAACAAAAAAAAAAAAAAACCGGCCCTAAGGCCAGGAACGTGGAACGTACATGACCCCTGGCATCTCAGACGATCTAAATGAGATTGTGGATGCCCGCAAAACTGCAGTGATAAACAACGAACTACTAAGACTATGGATAGACATTGTCGCCCTGCAAGAGACCAGACTTCAAGAATCTTGAAGCATCAAGGAGACGGAATTCATTTTCTACTGGCATGGCAAGCCATGCGGAGAGACCAGGGAGCATGGAGTTGGCTTCGTTATGAGAAACAAGCTGCTTAATTCCATCATACCGCCAAGTGATGGCACTGAAAGAAAACTGAAGCTCCAACTCCAGACAGAGGCAGGCCCAATTAGTATTATAAGCGTTTACACCCCAACACTAACTGCAGCATCAGAATCTAAAGACAAGTTCTATGACGACCTTAGCAAAGAAGTCAGTGAAACACCAGAGAAACATCTTTTTATCCTGGGGGATTTTAATGCCAGGGTTGGCTCCGACCACATATCGTGGTCTTCATGTCTAGGACAGTTTGGCGTTGAGAAGATCAATGACAATGGACAACGTCTCTTGGAATTCTGCAGCCACCATAATCTGTGCGTGACCAACACCTTCTTTGACACGAAACCTCAACACAATGTGTCATGGAGGCACCCCAGATCAAAGAACTGGCACCAACTCGACCTGGTGCTCACTAAACGCAGCAATCTCCGCAATTTACGGCTGACTCGCAGCTATCATAGTGCTGACTGCGACACCGACCATTCACTCGTCTCCAGCAAGGTGAAGATAAAACCCAAGAGAATCTACAGAAGCAGAACAGATGGAAGACCATGCATTGACACCAGCGGCATCCAAAATAAAGAGAAGGTCAACAAATTCATGCAGGCGCTAGCGGATACTCTGCCCGGCCCCACAGACGGAGATTCCACCGAGAGATGGAGTCATTTTCGCGACACCATCTACAATACAGCACTATCAACATTTAGCAAGAAGCAAACTAAGTCAACCGACTGGTTTGAAGCACACTCTGAAGAGATGCTTCCAGTCCTGGAGATAAAGAGACATGCATTCTCAATGTATAAAACACCACCTTCAGAGAAAACATTGCAGGCACTGCGAACGGCCAGAAATATAGTACAACAGATGGCAAGAGGATGTGCGAACAGGTACTGGCTTCAGCTTTCTGCTCAAATTCAAACTTGTGCAGACACTGGAAATATAAAAGGAATGTACGAGGGCATCAAGAAAGCTGTCGGTCCATCAAAAAATAAGTTGGCCCCTTTACGATCAACTGAGGGGGTAATCATAAAAGATCGAGCGAAACAAATGGATCGCTGGGTAGAACACTACTCAGAGCTATACCTAGTGGATAACACTGTCAGTGAAGAAGCTCTGGAAGCCATCGATCAACAGTCCCCATGCATGCCCTGGATAACAAACCATGCCTCACAGAAATCAGCGAAGCACTAGACTCTCTCAAATCCGGCAAGACACATGGAAAAGATAGCATTCCACCTGAAATTTTAAAATGTAGCAAAGAAACAATCATCCCAGAACTGTATGCAATATTTCAGCTCTGCTGGAAAGAAAAATCAGTACTACAAGATATGAAAGACGCAAACTCGTTACCCTTTATAAAAACAAAGGCGACAGAAGCGACTGCAACAACTATCGCGGCATTTCCGTACTCAGCATTACAGGCAAGATCTTTGCCTGAGTAATCCTTAAAAGATTACACATTCTTGCTGAAAGAATCTACCCCGAATCGCAGTACGGATTTAGACCCAACAGGTCCACCGCCGATATGATTTTTTCACTTCGGCAGCTCCAAAAGAAGTGCAGATGTGACATATTGGGTGTTGGAAGCAGTACCCACTCTGTCTTACCCCACAATGAAGTAAAGCTATGAGGATGGGACTGATTTCATTTGGAGGGGATGGGTTCTTGGAAGCCAAAGTGACCCATAATAGCTCTGGAAATTTAGGAGTTTTCCCAGGAAAATTAATTTCTTCCCTCCAAAATCTTCTTTCCCGAAAAGAGAAACTTAATTAGCTCAAGAGTCCCCCACCTATGAACATTTTCCCTTTTAGGTGAAATGGTCACAGTAATTAATAAAATGTAAAGTTCCCTTTTCTGAGTAACCTGGAACCTGGGAGATTACAATAGGACAGAATTTAGCTGTCTATTAGTGTTTACCCAGTCACCTGTAGTTCCAGATACTACCTTTATGTGAAGTAGGTTCCTAACTAAACACATAGATAATAAAATGTTTTGCTACACCACAATGGACTTGACAGAAGAATGCAGGAACAGTTAATTTGGTTTATTAATCAAAATAAAAACCTGTGGAAGTAACCAGTGATGCATTATGACATATATGAAATACATCAAGACATTGAGATAATGTTCATATTCAACATTAGAAATAAGAACTCTCATTTAAGTGATGATTTCAGTCATTTGGCCACTAAGCCTTCCCATCAGTTAGCCTGCTATTGGTTCTGTAATAAATACCCCAGATGGTACTGGAACATTTCTCAAGGATTTGTAAAACAAATAGTCTAAACAGTCTCTACACACTGTATGAATCACAGGAGTTCATGACTACTCTCTGTTCCTGAAAGTTATTGATTGTTCTCACAAGTATAAAGTTTCACTGAGTAAAATCAAAGTATAGCAGTAATGAAATGTTGCCAAACTTCTGCCATATTTGTAAGTAATTTGCATTGAGGTATAAAATTGATCCTAATGATCTTAGAACTGTTTCTACACTTCAGATATAGTCAATCACCAGATCAATCATGAAACACAGATCAGGTTTGGGCACGGTTCAGTGGGGACTCATTGAATCTTCTTGGTCCTGGCCACAGATTCCTGTTGCACCTTTATATTACCGATCTGCTCTAGGTTGACAGCCATTGTACATTATTGGGCAATGTTCTGCACCTCTGGATCATGACAATCTGCGAACACCGCCATCCTCACCTGACTCAGAAATAAACAAACTCAGGCATAATTTCGTCTGAAGCTTTCCTTCTGAATCAGGATGAGGGACATACAGAGACCTAAACCACATCTAGATGCTTTGCCGGTCGCTCTGCAAGTCCGAAATTTAGCGTCGCTGGACCCAAAATATTTCGCGGGTGACGCGATTATTCTAGGTTAACCAATGGACAGAACGGGCTGTCACACCATTCCTTGGGGTGAGGGGAAACTGGTGTCACACCTTACTAACGGGAAGTGATCTGCCTGGGACTAGGGAACCTCAGTCTACGTTACCCCACCGGTCTCTGAATACCTATCTCACTGCAGTTAACCAAGGGATATTACCCTACCCACACATCGTCCTGACTGCATGACTCAACACTCAACTCTGGCATCTATATGGAAACAAAAATGTGTATTGTACAAATGAGGGTGATGATGGTGGGGATGATGATGATGAGATAGACCTATTAACCGATAGAACAGTCCAGACAGCAAGCCTGGGCGTAGCTTAAGGGTGGAGCAGTCATCACTGGAAAGGCTTCGAGTAGACGCCACAGGTCATCCTGTTACTAGATCTCACCAGGGTTGGATAGTCTTCCATCCAGCTCTCGTCTTCGCCCAGATGAAAGGATAAGAGTTGGTCGACCTGGACTAGTTCCGGACAACCTACTCCGTGATGCTCCAGATGACTGTTCCACACAGATGACAAAATGTTCAAGATCTGGCAGGAGGCCACAATATGACAACGGAGTTGCCCTCTCTGATAAAGTTCAAAAGAGTGTCATAAATATGAGAGCAACTTCTCAGATGATGATGGGGAATGTTGATGCTGGAGATACAGTCTCTAGACTCCAGCGGATTCATAGGCCAAACTGGCCTGGCACTCAAAGTCAATACAATCTGGTTCTAGCTGGTCGTGGATCTGTCGATAGTTCTGATACAAGGCACAATCACTCCATAAAGGTACTTGCCGTGAGTGTAGTCGGTCTGCAGATATCATAGACATTGTAAACATACTTGGTATTGACGACGGCCAAGGGTTAGTCGGACTCAACCTCTTGTGTAGTAAACTCGGGTGACACATACATGGTAGGATTCATAGTACGGTTCTTGGTCCGCTAATCACACTTGCCTGGTCCCAATCACTGGACCCGTCACCAACTGATAAGACTTCACTCACGAAGGTAGACCTGCGGAAGACAACACTCAGTGAAAGTATCTAGAACCAAGCTTACCATGAGCGAGTTCACTCTCACCACCTTCCTCAGCTACATGGACTCTTCACAGGAGAGTCCCAGTCCCTTCATATGCTGCTCACAGGTGCCAGTGAAGACCGGGGTCTAGGACCTGACAGGCTGCTACGTGTCCCGCTTTATCTTCCCCGGACTGGAGTATAGCTTGGGCCAAGGTGGCTGGTCACTCGTCACTGAGGTGTCGGCCTACTCTGCAAAACTTCTACATGACATATAGGGTTAGTGAATCATTAGTAATGGTAGGCAGAATGGCCCTGAAGTAGGGCCGGTGATGAGCATCTGGACCCCTTCCTGAGTCACGCCAATCTCCCTGGTTCATGTCCCTATTACCAGCCAGCGCAGATATAGTACCGTGCCTCAGGTACAAATCTAAATCCAATAGTATATACATGGTCTTAATAATTCTCCATGTAGCAGAGATCCACACCCCGTTCTCTCCCTCCCTTCTCAAGGGCCGGAGCATTTAGAACGGTGTCACTGCCCTTATAGGACAGCCCTGTCCCGTAGGTCAATTCCTCCACATTGTCCCCCTCTACGGAATCCACTATATATTAAGCTGGCAGTCCATTGAGGGACACTATCTATAAGACAGAGGAGAGGAAAGCCAAGAAAAAGAAGCCAGTGGTCGCCCACCAAGTGACAAAGACTTTCGACTCAAGTCACGACCTTGAAACGAGCTCCGAGAGTTCTATATATCTTCGCACTACAATCGCCTCGCCGAGCTGCGTCGATTGAGCCCGCACATGCCCTAGTATAGGCGACGTCCTACACAACTTCCGCTTTCCTCCTTGTGACGTCATTCCGCATCGACGACGTTCGATTTCAGGAAGCTGGTTCATGTGGGAACTCAAATTAAAGCTCTCGGTGTCCTGAACCAATTTAACCCAACCTACAGTAGCTGTGAATAACCCCAGCGCCGCTAACACAATAAATATCCCTGTATTACACTGCTAGCAAATAAACGCTTCAACAGGTTTTGCCTTCAGGCAACGCCAGTAGTCTGTTCCCACATGCCCCACTTTCCCGCGCCACGGTTAGTACACACCGCCTAGCACTATCGGGTCACTGAGTACCAAAGTTAAATAAACTAAAGGGTACACATACCTGCAGATTTCTGAACACAGTTTCATACTGGAGTAGCTGTAACTCGGCAGGACTAAACGTCGGATTTCTTTAACCATCTTGAGACATCTGTCGCCCCAGCTCTCTCTAATGAAACACACTGTGCACAAAAGCGTCTGTCCAAGCGCCCTGACAGCCAGAAACTGTTCTTTGTCCGCCCGGCCTAATCCTCGGCGCATGCGCCAAAACCATGCGCTGTCAGCCGGTGAATCAAATTCACCAGGTCTGGGTTTTTAGAATCATCTAGAACGCCAGCCAAAGGGCGGTAATTTTCCAGAGAACCGGGTCGGGCAATAGTAGGGTTGTCTGCCTTATACCACAAGGTCGAATCTATGGCTTCTATCTCGTGACACGGGCTTAGACCACATGATCTGTCCATCATTGGGTGTCACAGCTATTAATAATGTTGACGCCACATTCCTAGCATTCCAATTCTCCCTAGTGCAAACCCTTAGTGAGAAGTGTGTTTTGAAATTGTGATGTGCAGCAGTGAACAAGACGGAGTGCGCAATCATGCGACAGCAGAGAACAGAGGAAGCCATTATATATTGCCTCCATCGACATCACAAAGGCATTTGACCTCGTGAGCAGAAGTGGCCTTTTTAAGGTCCTTGAAAAGGTTGGATGTCCACCCACCCTTCTTAGTCTCATGAAATCATTTCACGAGAACATGCAGGGGACCATTTTATTTGACGGCTCAACATCCCAGTCATTCAGCATCAGCAGTGGAGTAAAGCAGGGCTGCGTGCCTGCCCGTACACTCTTTGGTATCTTCTTCGCCGTTCTCCTAAGGCAGGCATTTGGGACTGCCACTGAAGGCATATACCTCCACACAAGATCTGATGGCAAACTTTTTTAACCCATCAAGACTCAAGGCAAAGACCAAAATAAGATCAAGTTGCGTAAGAGAACTACTTTTTGCAGATGATGCAGCACTGACTACTCATACAGCAGAAGATCTCCAACGGCTCATAGATCGTTTTGCAGCCGCCTGCAAAGACTTTGGGCTCACCATTAGCCTAAATAAAACACAGATGATGGAACAAGATGCTGGTGCGCCTCCGTCAATCAAAATTTCTAATTACGAATTGAAGGTCGTCCACGAGTTTGTGTATTTGGGGTCGACAATATCAGATAATCTTTCATTAGAGACAGAAATCGACAGACGCATTGGAAAGGCAGCCATAACATTTTCCAGGCTTACTAAAAGAGTTTGGGAGAATAATAGACTAACAGAGCGTACAAACGTTCACGGATATAAAGCTTGTGTTGTTAGCCCACTACTCTATGGGTCTGAATCCTGGACCCTGTACTCAAGACAGGAAAGGAAGTTGAATTCCTTCCATATTAGATGTCTGAGACGTATCCTTGGCATAACATGGAAAGACCACATAGCAAACAAACATGTGCTTGAAAGCGCAGATATTACCACAGTGCACACCCTCCTAAAGCAGAGACGCCTCCGGTGGCTGGGCCACGTATCTCGAATGGAGGATGAACGTATTCCCAAAGATCTCCTATACGGAGAACTAGCCACAGGAAAGAGGCCAACCGGAAGACCCCAAATGCGATACAGGGATGTGTGTAAACAAGATATGAAAACCCTTGGAATAGATCCAGACACGTGGGAAAGAGTTGCAACAGACAGATGCTCCTGGAGAAGAGATGTACAACAACAACAACAACAACAACAACAACAACAACA
The DNA here is from genome assembly GCA_014155875.1 of Cepaea nemoralis. NCBI lineage: Eukaryota > Metazoa > Mollusca > Gastropoda > Stylommatophora > Helicidae > Cepaea > Cepaea nemoralis. The sequence continues at coordinate 183,503 of JACEFZ010003326.1, read as the reverse complement.
ACAACAACAACAACAACAACAACAACAACAACAACAACAATAACAACAACAAAACTTTATTTTCAAAGGGTTAAGAATTGGGCACGCAGGCCCGTCTAACATTCTGCCCTTTTATCACTCTCTTTCATACATTATACCATTCACACATCAGTCAAGGCTAACTGAAAACAGCAACAATATAAAAGATATGCATTATAAAGGCATGTGGAAAATGAAAAATCAATACTACACGACTCAGTAATAGTAATAACTGGTGTGGCACTTGTTATTAGCTATGTGGAATATACTGGCCTACCAAAAGGGGATTGGCTGTTATGAAAACAAAGCGAGGCGGTCTGCTGTCAAATCTCCCACAGCTGTGTTTCGAAAGTAGTATGCGGGATTACGAATTGCGTCCGTAACGCATTCGCCACGGAGCGGCGGGGGTTTATAATATAAAGTAAGATCTACGCACTTCCAGATCTCGCGTCTTGAAATTGTATAACTGTATATAATTCCGCCAAAATAACAGTGTTCTCAAATAACATGATACACAACTCTGCAGAATGCACCAGACAAGATGCAGCGAAATATGCCAGGCAATAAACCGTGCAATATTTTATTTATGGCGTCTGTGTTTTAATTATATCCCCAATCAAAGTTCTTATATTCCAAGTTCCCACTTTCAATGTTGATACTCTTTTGCACTCAGTCGCCTGCTGACGGTCTGGAGTCACCTGGTGCACAAGACTACCCCTACCGGGGGAGGCTGCTCCTACGAAACGGACTGGTGCTCTTTGAGCGCAATCTGATCCAACAAACTGAGGATAGGCGGCACAGGCTTAAAACGCAGTCACTCACTGCGGGACTTGCCTCGTCTTACAGATGCGGAAACTGTGACAGGGATTGTCACTCTCGCTTTGGACTATACAGTCACCAGCGGTGCTGCCAGGTACCTCCCAAGCGGCACAACTCTATAGTCCTTCAGGACTGAAAAAGGCCTACTACTGCATCTTGGACAATGGGCTGAAGGCAATCTTATTGGGACCAGGGGAAGATTTCCCTTGATGAGCTTCTGTAAAAAGAGCCCATTGTACGTGGCATCATTTTGGATGTCTGAGAAGGATGCATTTGAAGGGTAATTCCCACAATATGTGTCATTAGTTACTTCGGTCCAGATAGTCCTTAAATAGTAAGATTAGCGAGAGTATGAGACTCTTTGTTAACTAGCCAAGATGTTACCACAAAAATAGCATCAGCTGGCTGACTCGAAGAAAAATCAGACAGTTCACTACCTACGGTTACCACCCTTTTCCCACAGATGCCATGACAAACCTATTAATTCCCTTTGGGCCCTTGATAAATTAGTCCAAACTAATTAGATTAACACGACATTGTGTCACTTACAAGTGCTCCAAGGAGGGGAGGAAGAGAAGCATGTCAAGGTCTCCAAAGGACATGACAGAGAGGACAGAGGACAGACATTGTGTTGGGAATATTACGGGTATAGTAGACTGGTCCCTACCCCCATGACAGAGGGACTGTGCCCTTGAATGACAGGACAGGTTCACCTTGGACGGGACACGCAGTACGCCTGCATCAACAGGCGAGTGAAGGACTGGGCGACAGATCCGACTAGCACGACCTCCACGGACTCCACGAGGGTCAAGAACCTCGTGACCACGTAACTGAGTAGATGTTTGGCTGCGTTGAGAGGGATAATAGAATATGTGCATAGCCATCAGTGCGAGTGAATGTAGTCGCTATTAGCCGTGTGTTAGTGTGGGTGCTGAAGCACGATTACGGTATTCGTTGTAACCGAGCAAAAGTATTGCGAGAACTGTGCGAGTTGTGAAATGAATTGTGTAAATATTCTCGTAACATTGTTTTGAAGTATATTACGATGTATTCATGTTTTCATGCCTCATCTGTACTCGCACCATCTGCCTGTCTGAACCCACTGTATAAGCCCCTAAAGACGTTGACAGAAGTCATGATGATATAACAGAGGAAGTCATGATGATACAACAGAGGAAGTCATGATGATATAACAGAGGAAGTCATGATGATATAACAGAGGAAGTCATGATGATATAACAGAGGAAGCCGTGATGATATAACAGAGGAAGTCATGATGATATAACAGAGGAAGTCATGATGATATAACAGAGGAAGTCATGATGATACAACAGAGGAAGTCATGATGATATAACAGAGGAAGTCATGATGATACAACAGAGGAAGTCATGATGATACAACAGAGGAAGTCATGATGATACAACAGAGGAAGTCATGATGATACAACAGAGGAAGTCATGATGGTACAACACAGGAAGTCATGATGATACAACAGAGGAAGTCATGATGATAAACAAAGGAAGTCATGATGATACAACAGAGGAAGTCATGATGATAAACAGAGGAAGTCATGATGATACAACAGAGGAAGCCATGATGATACAACAGAGGAAGTCATGATGATACAACAGAGGAAGTCATGATGATACAACAGAGGAAGTCATGATGATACAACAGAGGAAGTCATGATGATACAACAGAGGAAGTCATGATGGTACAACATAGGAAGTCATGATGATACAACAGAGGAGGTCATGATGATAAACAAAGGAAGTCATGATGATACAACAGAGGAAGTCATGATGATAAACAGAGGAAGTCATGATGATACAACAGAGGAAGTCATGATGATACAACAGAGGAAGTCATGATGATACAACAGAGAAAGTCATGATGATACAACAGAGGAAGTCATGATGGTACAACACAGGAAGTCATGATGATACAACAGAGGAGGTCATGATGATAAACAAAGGAAGTCATGATGATACAACAGAGGAAGTCATGATGATAAACAGAGGAAGTCATGATGATACAACAGAGGAAGTCATGATGATACAACAGAGGAAGTCATGATGATACAACAGAGGAAGTCATGATGATACAACAGAGAAAGTCATGATGATACAACAGAGGAAGTCATGATGGTACAACACAGGAAGTCATGATGATACAACAGAGGAGGTCATGATGATAAACAAAGGAAGTCATGATGATACAACAGAGGAAGTCATGATGATAAACAGAGGAAGTCATGATGATACAACAGAGGAAGTCATGATGATACAACAGAGGAAGTCATGATGTTATAACATAGGAAGTCATGATGATACAACATAGGAAACCGGGTTGATTAATGCATAGGTTAATGAGTAACACCAGAATGCAATCAAACAGACATAATAACAAAAATAAATGCTAAATAAAACACTTGTCAAGATGGTAACTTAAAGTTTCGAACCATCGCTCCAAACGGCGCAATCCTGTGCTGACAAGAACAAGCTGATTACAAACTGGACCAGGTAAATAGATTGAGAACAATGGCGAAGGCATTGGCATAGTGGCTAGACACACAGGGGATCGATCCACATTTGGAGTGGATAGGACTTTCTAAAATGGACCTGGGTTCACAGGTCCACTCTGCCTAAAATGTGTATCAGGAAATAAACTTGGGAAGAAACGGCGGCGAGGCGATACTGCCCACATCACCCACATTTGTCGAATGGTGTATAAAACTATCGGTGTAACGACGAAACGCTCAATGCGCCATAAGGCGTGCAGCACACACCTTTACTTACTTCACTTAATAGGGGAGACAATTACAAGCTGGTTACCGCGACATTGGACCTATTGTAATAAAGGGAAATAAGTGCGTTGTGGTGTTGTACCAACGGGTGTCTTGTTAGTGTCAACGCTGCAATAGATTACCGTGTACATTTCTCTCATACTGGACTTTAATGACTCATCCTTCAAGTTAATTTGTTGACCTTACCATAGTTTTCATCGCTGGTATTATGTGAAAGACATCGCTGTTATAGTTAGTTGAATATCCTTTACAGAACTTCGCAGTCAACCCCATAATTTTTGGGCTGTTTGTGATTTATTGGCAAGCTTACGTTCAGTACTTTGCTATTGCTTTCTGAATGACAGGCACTCATACCATTGTATGAAAATTAACACAAGGCGGTCGGCGGCCAAATCTCCCTCAGCTGTGTTTCGAAATCGGTATGCGGGATTGCTAATTGCATCCGCTACAGAGCCGGCGTCAATGCTATAACAAATGTCCAAAACATTATCGGAGATATCTGGAAGCCATTCAAATATGTATTTGTCTTTGTATTTGAAATGCCATCATCACCAATTGTCATACCAGCCGTATGTGTTCAAGTCTCTCCACAGATCTCGGTCTTTGGTGTTCTGGATCAACTCTACTTATGATATTCCCCAATGCCACCGTCTCAATCTATTCAGCATCATTTATCTTTGTTGGCCTCTGCTTCTCTTACCTCCTATCTTTCCAGTTGTCACGATGTTTTCAAATGCCTCTCTTCCTATCACATGACCATAGAAAGCTGTTTGTCTCTTCTTAATTGTTGTATACAGGAAGGCCCCGATATACGTCGCTTCGGTGTACGTCGTTTCGCTATAACGTCGTTGTCACAATGGGATATAACTTCACTTGACGTCGCTGCGTTCTACTATAACGTCGTCACCTGTGTTGCTATGCTGCGTTATCATCGCCATTTGACATTTTGTACAGTGCGTTTTTCAAGGATTTTATCGTGGAATCACCCATAATGATGAGTTCACAGCGCCCAGTAAGTGTTCATAGTATGTCTGGTTGTAAGCGAATCAAGAAAAGTGTTATTCTTGTGGTGAAGTTAGATGTGTTACGTCATTTTGAGGATGGCGATCGGGCTGTTGATATCGGTAAAGTCCATGGTTTACCTCCAACTATGGTAAGGACAATTCGTGCAGGTGCTAACAAAATCAAAGAGGGTGCTAAAAACGTAACCCGTTTCAGTGCTTCTAAGATCACTCGTACCAGAAGTGCAATTATGAAGAACATGGAAGCACTATTAGCCGTCTGGATTGAAGACCAGAATCAACGGAATATGCTTGTGAGCAAGATGGCTATCAAAGAGAAAGCAAAGTCTCTCTATGAAGATCTAGCTAAGAAAGCAAGTGAGAGCAGTACTAGTAGTGGTGATGATAGTTTGGAGCGACTCGTGGTTTTAATGCCTCTACGTCACAATAATTCTACCACTCGCCCTCCAACCCACCTCTATTTAGTCAATAAATATCAACAACCATCAATTTAAACATTACATAATACACTGTATTTCATTTAATTCCATGGGAAATGGCGTTTCGCTGTACGTCGTTTCACTTAAAGTCACGTTTGCCAAGAACGTAACCCCGACGTTAATTGGAACCTTCCAGCATACCGTTCTAGTTTCAATATCCTCTTTCAGAAATTCGCAACATTTGTCTCAGGAACCACATATCTGTTACTTCCAAGTTCTTCCTAATTTGTTCATTTACATTCCAAGATTCACTGCCATATAGCAAAACAGGTTCTATATAGCATTTCAATACTCCTTTTCTTACATTCAATGATAGTTACTCATTGCATAAAATAATTTTCATTTTCTGAAATGCAGCATTTGCTTGTCCTATTCTGCCCTTAATCTTTGCTGTGCACATTCCGTCTGATCTTATAAATGCCCCTAGGTATTTAAAATTATCTGCTTGGTTAAGAATTTTCTCTTCTGTTTCCATTTCAAATTTTTGTGTCACATTTTTTATTTGATATCACCATTGTTACTGCTTTCTTGATACTCAAGGGGAGTCCTTTCTTTGCACTCTCCGTTACTACAAGTCTGGATATTTTCTCCGGGGCATGCTGGTGTGTTGGGGAATGAACAGGCAGACAGATTGGCTGGCTCTGCAAAACTTGGTGGAGTATTGATGCATGATAAGGCAGATGTGGTTGCGGCCTTGTGGGAGCACGTGTACACCTCGGAGGAGCAAATGGATCACCATGGTCTGGCAAGAATGCGACAGCGTGGAGTGACGAGGGGATCTGGCCGATGCTCGACGCTTAGAGGAAAGGCGAGACGCACATATAATCAGATTGCTACTGGTACTATTGGGGTTGGAACTCTTCGCTGGCTTCTGAGGATGGGGACGGAGCGCTTATGGGAATGCCCCGAATGCTGTATGTCGGTTCCTAAATCAATCAATCAATCAATCAATCAATCAATCAATTAATCAATCAATCAATCAATCCGTTACTACAATATCCAAAAATTGTTTCAGATCTGTTGCATTATCGGCCATCAATACTGTGTCATCTGCATAGCATAATATTTATATTATAACCTCCGATTAGTATTCCTGGCTTCTCTTTGATCTCTCTCATTATTACTTCGCTACAGAGTGAGAAGAGATCCGGTGACAAAACACATCTCTGTCGTACTCCTAGCTTTATTTGTTCATAATTGTCCTCTTTATTTAACATTTTAATTGCTGCTGCTTGATTCCAGTAAATATTTGTTTTTAATTATTCTGAGATCTTTTACATCAATGTTAATATCTTCCAACATTTTAATCAGTTCATCATGTTTCACTTTATCAAATGTCTTAGTATAATATATATATATGTATATGCCTTTCTGTGTCTCCATTAATCTTTCTATTAGTGTTCGTAATGCATATATTGCATTGTTTGTACCCTTTCCTTCCATAAATCAATTCTGTTCTTCACCAGTTTCGCTTTTTATTTTCTTTCTTGTTCTTCTCATTATAATTCTAAGTACAAGCTTAGTGACATGGTTTACGAGGTTAATTGTATGAAAGTCTTCGCATTCAATTGCTCCAGGTCTTTTCAGTATAGCTATAAATACAGATTTCAGCGTATGATTTAGTAAATATCCACAGCTGTAAATATCATTCAACATTTTTGTTAATATATGTACTCCAAATTCTCCCAGTACTTCTAATTCTTCTATTGTGATTCCATCTGGCCCAGATGGTTTTCCTTTCTTCATATGTTTGACAGCGTCAGCCACTTCTTCTCATACTAGACTTTAATGATTCATTCTTCAAGTAAATTTATTGACCTCATCACAGTTCTTATCGCTGGTATTATGTGAAAGATATTTCTGTTACAACAAATGTAAAAAAAAAAATCGTCTTGGAGCCATTCAAATGTGTTTCTATTTGAAGTGTTTGCTTACATTTTAGTCACTACCCTCTGTGGACAACAGTCACCTTCTAATTAATGTTTTATTTGTGGCTGACTCATTTGACTCAGGGATGGACAGTAATACAGCTTCTCTTGCAAAATTGAACGGCGTAGGGGTTATAGTATGCTACAGATTCTTGTTTATAAAATAATTCCAAGTCTCGGCAATATTCCGCGGCCGACAGTTTTTTGTTTTTGTTTTTCTCCTTTTTTCCTATTAACTCCTATGGACAACACTCCCGTCCAAATTAATATAGCAAATGTGGCTGATTCTATCATAGTATTATTAATCTGAGGCTTTGATAGGCCCTAATTATAACGTCTCATGTGAGGCTGAACGGGGTAGAGGCAGTGTTGCCATCTCCCTTTGATGAAAAAGCACCAAAATCGACCCAAAAAGCACTAAAAAGCACCAAATATTTTTAGGAAGCACTAAAATAAAAAGCACCAACTGTTGTTATTACAAATGTAACAAGGTAGCACAGTATAATTTATTATTATCACTTCATATTACAATGAAGTTTATTCCAGATCCGCCAAATCCCAATCAGAACTACTTTCGAGCCAAAAAAGCACCAAATTGCAATACTATTTTTTTGGGAAACCACTAAAACAAGCCCTGGCGGTATTCATTCAAAATGTTATAAAGTAGCACATTATAATTTATTATTATCGCTGAATATTAGAATGAAGTTTATTCCAGATCTGCCAAATCCCAGTCAAACAACTCCCCTTTAGTTTCTGTAGCTATTTCCTGTTGTGTTTGCTCCTGCGATGATGAGGATGAGGAGGATGATTGAAAGAAACATGTGTATGCCTCCTGTGATCCAATTTTTCGCTCCTTAGGTAGTTTATAATGATGACAGCATTTGCCATATCTTTTCATTCCATATCTAATAGTCAAACAGCTGTCAAACTCTTTATGCTAAGTCTATTCCGCAATTTTGATTTTATAACTCCCATCTGATTGAAAATACGCTCCACGTCCGCATTAGAATCAGGTAAAATGAGCACAGTTAAAGCTAAATCTGTAAGATCTTGGAAAGGATTTTCACCGGTGGCATCCCTGTATGATGCTATTTCTGCCCACAGTCCAAGTGTGTCAGAGGTCTGTGTCCACTGCATATGATGAAGTTTTCTCCACTGGGAATCGATGCGCGTGAGAGTAGCTGCATCTTCTACAAACATTTTAGCAAGATCCAATATACAGGGCTTCATTGGCTGTAGACATCCACTTCCACTAAGACATGACATGGATTGTAACACTCAAACGTTATCGGGTGTACGTAACGCAACTGTGTCAATAGCTCTATTAAAAACTGGATGCACCTTCCACGAATTTCTTTCTCATCGGGAAACTTGTAGTCTGCTATTAAAGGGAGTTAAATTAGTTGAATATTGCGCGGTAAAGTACTAAGACTGTTTTACTCCCTCGCTTCAGTTCAAATTCGGCTTTTTAGTGTTCCCAAAATGAATTTTAAAGTAATTTTTACCCACCCCAAAAAGCACCAAAAAGCACCAAAAAAATTTTGTGAAGCACTAAATTTACGCGGCCGCGCTAAAAGGAAAATTTTCGCACTAACTGACTTGAAAAAGCACTAAATTTAGCGCGAAAAGTACTAAAATGGCAACACTGGGTAGAGGTCATGGAAACATGACACGACAACTATGTTCAATTAGTTGCATGTCCTTTATAGGACCTTGCTTCAGACATTACTCTGAGGACACGGGATTTAAAATGCTTGATGTCTCTGGCTTGATGTCTCTGACTTGATTGTTGTACTAAAAGTATACACTCTTCGTTCGTTAACTCAATAAATGTTTGTGTTCAAATGAGGAAACAACAACAACAGCATTTATTGGCTATTTATGATTTACTAGGCAATATTAATTCAGTAGTTTGCTATTGCATTTTGAGCGGCCGACGCCTCATGCCATAGAAATCAACGCTTAGCGGTTTGCTTTCAAATAGTCCACGAGTGATTTCGAACTCTGGACTCGGCATGACAGTGAATGTGAAAAAACTTGACATTTTCCAGATCACAGTTCCTTTGCTCAAATTAAACGTCATCATCAAGTGCCATGCCGAAAGGCGTGAACAGTCATGATTCGCCATCTCACACGGTCACCAGAGTCTCGAATCTTTGCTCTTGGTCTGTGTTCCTATCCAGACCATGCCATGCTGCCAAACCGTCTTCCCCTTGCTCTCTTCCCATCAAGCTCGCCAGTTGTCACTTAATTTTCAAGTCCACTACTCCTAATAACATGTCCAAACAAATCTTGACTGCCTAGGTCTAATTTCTCCAATCAATCTCCATTTCTCATTTGTCTCTTGAAGAACTGCCATATTTGATTTTCTGTCCGTCTATGATATTCTTTGCATTTTTCTCAAACACCACATTTCCATCGCCATTAGATGTTTCTAAGCTTGTCTGTTAATTGTCCATGTTTCACACGCATACAACAATACGGGTTCTATACATAACTTCAACACTCTTTTTCTCATTGTAATTGACAACATTTTGTTGGTACATATGTTATCCAGTTTGCAGAAGGCCACCTTTGCCATGGCAAATCTTGATCTCATCTCTGCAAGGCATCTTCCATCAGACGTTACGACTAAATTACGGTTAACCAGTCCATCTGATAATATAGTTTTCACCACAAAGTCTGGTCTGTATAAAATGTGACTTTCTTTAGTTGTGATACACAGTTTGTTTCATTTGTAGAGGTGACATACCAGCCAACATTGGGGGAGGGGGGGGGGAAGTTAAGAAAAAGAAAACAGTCGTATCTTTTCATACGAAAGTATACATTAATCACGAATACGTGAGGAGCGGCTGGTCGCGCGGCTTGCCGGCCGAATTCCGGAATCTCCTTCGGGAGACTCAAGTTCGAATCCTCGGCAACGAGTAGATTTTTTTCTATCGGGGGCAAAAAGAAATCCATAACCTGCACAGTTCGCGGCTGCTTCACTTGTCATTCGGCCTTAATTCCTCAGGCTCAAGACCCCACTGCCATACACCGCAAGGTATTAGATAGGCAGTAAATGACAGTCTTTTTTTTTTTTTTTTGACGTAATTACGTCAGAGACGTCCTCTAACATATCTGAGCCTGACCAACACGTCAAATCAATCCAACGAAACACAAACTTCCGCCTGCCCGACGATACGGTAAGACACAAGTATCACAAGGATAAAGACCAGATAAAGCAGATAAAGGATCATGGGATTCACGGGATGTAGGGATCCGTGATCTGGATGAACGTCCCTGAATAAGTCAATTACTAAAATAAACACATATAGTATTATTTGGCGCTCACAGAAGGAAAAGAAGGAAATAGAGACTAGACAAATTGATTTCTGAATAAGTCAGACGGGTTAGGAGACTGCGACACGGGACGGACGTAGGGTTGTGGCTGTGATTCCCGAAATGTATCGTTTTGATAGCAGGAGTGTATGAGCTTATAGATTTAACTATGATTGAGATGGCGAGTATGAACAGCGAGTGTACAGATGGTTAGTGAATGCGGTGTACATAAAGTCAAGGTGTGAGAACGAGGTTACAATATTTCACTGTGATTGTTACGTGGTGATAAAGCGCAATCTCTGCGAGATTGCTCGTGTGTACATTAGTATCGATTAAAAGTATCTTAATTCGCAACGACTGTTCGTACGAGTGCTATCTTGTAAGCGTGCGCTTGTTTACCTCTGTCTTAGACTGCGAGCCAAGATTTATAAGTATGCAAGAACATGACAGAGAGTAAAAGTACTATATACAGGAAATACCTACATGATAGCTTCCATGGATGTCGCTGAAAATTTGCGAATATTCGTACAGATGTTTAGACCTTTACTATAGCTGCAGCTACTAGCTAACAAAGGTGAAGAAAGGATAGATAGTTGCCAGAATTCAAGGAAGTAGAACACAAGAATCCATATCAAACAGGTATCTGATGTGGATTTTCATCAAATCTAACAGCAGATGATGTGCACGATGTCAACTAGTTAAGAATTCTCTCCAAGAAGGACTACCACGTACATATACAGTCTTAAAGACAGAGACCCAACCTTTCGCTCTACTGAATTAAGAGAAACGCTTCATTTGATTTGGGTACTCTATATTACCAGTAGTCGCCCTCTACAAGACACCGGAACTCCGAACAACCGCGGACAAGCGAGGTAACGTTTTGAAACTCGACGCATTTCTTCGAATCGTTCACATTACTTCGAATCTTACGCATGACTTCGAATTTTAAGCGTTATGTCGAATATTACATGCACACGATCAAATTTATAACTATAGTTACACAAAGACATTATCACTGTTGAGAAGTTAAATTAAAAGTGTCCGCTGTCAAAGCGTGATATTTGAATCCAGATATGAAAAAAGACAGAAGAAAGAAAATTATAAAATAGAGTCTTAAAGACAAAATCAGAACCCTCTTAATACAACAGCCAAGGCAAAACTGACACACGACGTTCATGTGGCCCAAGAACTTTCAATTGCCGCCACTAATGACATATCATAATTAGCATTATTCCATAGATCTATAGCTTTTCAAATATCTATCTACATTATTCAGTAATATTATTTAGTTCCATAACCATCATTAGTTAGTTTTTATCTTACTTAACAATAGTACTATAACAGTAATAGTCTTAGGAGGCTAAAGGAAACAAACATTTTTTTTTGTTGCGTATCGCTTACGGGACGTTGCAGTCAACACCAGCATTTTCAGCTGTTGTTGATGTACTAGGAAAGGGTTACGTTCAGTAGTTTGCCATTGCTTTCTGAACGATTTTATCCTTTTATTCTTATTACTTTTATTCTTATCCTTTTATTCTTATAACTCATTTTATTCTTTATGATTTTACCAAAAGTGAAAAAAGACGAACAAACAAGTACACACACACAACCATTTAGTTGAGCTTAAGTTTCCTAAAAAAATAATTTACATGTCAATATATTTACGAATGTGTGTGCGATTGCATCTGCAGTCAACACTTTTTGTATTCCACCAGAAATATGTGAAACTCGCATTGGAACACGTATAAAAACATCATAATTAAATACAGTTGTAAAGCTTACGTCAGTTCACAAAAATAACCTGTAAGACAAACGCAGGAACAAAAATATTTAAAAATACAATAAGGCACAACAAATGGTACAAATATGATACTACTAATAAAATATATATGCTTGAAGAAAACTATAGATAGTTAACAAGCAACACAATCTGACAAAAAGCACATTAACATTGGTAGATGAATACATATAGAAATATTCATGTCATGTACTCCTCAGAAGAGATCAAGCAATAATTTACAAACCAATAATAATTCACAACAGGTTAAGGTAGTATCCCTCCAATGAGATGAAAACTGGCACTACTAAAGCTGGAGAGATCACAATTACATTTTTTTTGCATATCCCTTACAGGACAAACATTACAGGTTTGTAATTCTTTAGTGAACTTGTTTTACAGAAACGAGGGCAAACTGCAACATCATTTTAATAAGCTGAGTTCAACATGCACCAGATACAATATGAATATAAATACAAGCACAACTGAAGTAATGCAGGTTGGCAAATATACTTATAGTACACCTACTAGAATTCTGTGAAATAGCAAATCTGATAGTAGCAAACTCTTTATTTCCGCACAAAGATATACACAAAGTCACGTGGGACTCGCCTGATAGCATCACAAAAAATCAGATAGACCATTTTTGCATTAATGCCAAATTCCGTTCATCAGTACAAGACGTCAGAGCCTACAGAGGTGCAGATGCTGGCAGTGATCACAATCTCTGCATTGCCAAACTAAACATAAAGCTCAAGACTCTGCACAGATCATCCAGAACTAAGAAAATAAACTCACAGTCCCTACTGACTAAAGAACACCAACTCGCATTCAATTCAGAGGTACAAAGCATCTATGCTAACAAAGAAAGTATATCGAGCAATGCGAATATTAAAAACAACATTGAAGAAAATTGGAATTTCCTAAAAAAAATACCTTGCTAAATAGCTGCAACAAACACAGTCGGCTACGTACAAAGACAGAAGAAGAAGTGGCTAAGCAATAACACCTGGACGAAGTTACAAGAAAGAAAACAAGCAAAACTAACACTTCTTTCTGCAAAAGACACATCTACATATGAAACCCATAAGCAAAAATACTCTATGTTGGATAAAGAGGTGAAATCAAGCTCACGAAAAGACAAACATAACTTTATTCACAGCCTGGCCTCCGACGCCGAAGCAGCTGCCAGAACTGGAAACAACAGAGCCGTATTCCATATCATGAAGCAACTATGCAATCACTCACCTACACCAAATATACCCATCAAAGACAAACAAGGCAATCAACTGTTATCCGATGACCTTCAAAAGCAACGATGGGCAGAACA
>JACEFZ010003326.1:115000-162500 GCA_014155875.1 Cepaea nemoralis | reverse complement strand
TGTTTCAAGGGATGTTCGTTTAGGTAAATCATTGTTGCTTTTTCTTCTTTAGTTATAGTAAGTAACTCTGTTTTACTTGTGCTAATTTTCATGTTATGTTCCCTACACATTTCGTTTAGACTATTCATGTGGTCTTGTAATTCAGCTTCTGATATTGCTATTAGTGCTTGGTAGTCTGCTTGGTAGTTCTCTAATGGTTAGGTTCGCAGATGGTTCTTCTTTTGTGTTCTCGTCTTGCGGTGTTCTTGCGGTCTCTGTTTGGCTGGTTTCTTTACATATGTTGTCTATATATGTTATAAACAAGAGAGGGGACAGGACACAACCTTGTCGTACTCCGGATCTTATGGTGAAGGTTTCTGAGTGTCCCCCCGATCTCGTCTTTTGGTCTGCCATTTGATCATATTATACTTCCTAGGTACTTGAAACTCTTTACTTGTTTCAAGGGATGTTCGTTTAGGTGAATTGTTGTTGTTTGTTCTTCTTTAGTTATAGTCATTACCTCATATGTTGCATCATTATGAAATTGTTCCTACCATCTTATATTTACTCCCACCCATGGAATATATCTTTGATAGGTCCAAAGGTAACTGAAATCATGGAAATCTGCGAAATTTCTTTGATGTTTTGGCGAAAATTTATTGAATTCATGCTAACAAACTTGTTTTCCGGTAGTGCACGACAATTAGGGTAACGACGAAAGGCATATCTACATTCGTATATGACGTGCTTCTCATAAGGAAATTCCCGTGCACCAAGGAGAATATTCATGAGTGAACACTGATGTTTCTATGCGAATATGTATACATTTCATAATATGCACTTCATCTTCGACCAGTAAATTATATACCGCATATAAACAAACATTGAAATCTGCTGTTCAATCTCCAGAACAAACAATTTTTCTTTGGGTGTACATAATGAGCCGGCTTCCTGACCTAGAGGTTAGCGACTTTTCTCCGTAATCTCGTATACTCTCGTAAGTAACGTGACGACGGTGAGAATCAGCAGTGGTTCGAATCGCCTCGGTAACTAACGGGGTATGTGAGCCGGCCGCTCAGAAAGCAATGGCAAACTACTGAGCGTAATCTTGCCAAGAAATCAACAATCAGCTGAAAGATGCTGATGTTGACAGCGATGTCCTGTAAAGGATATGCGAACATTGTTTGTACATAATGATGGTCTGCAAGGTGTGGACTGCGCCTGACCCTACAGCCAGCAGGGTTATGATCAGCTAGCCTCTCCTAGGAGGAGTGAAAGTGAAAATTAGTAGCCTACCGATTACCCGCAGACTACACAAGTCAACCCCACCTCCACGTGGTGCAGACTGGGAAACCATGACCGCGAGGTCATGGGCTAACGGGGTTATGGCTCGCCATAGGGGATGGACTCCCTATGGTCAGATTTTTGTCCTAAACCTGCGACTGGCCTAGCAAGCCGGCAGAGGATCTTCATACTGCTTGTAGAAAATCTAAGAAGTATAAACGGACTAACCCTAATGGATATAGACCCGGCAAGAGAGAAAAATTGGACTGATGGGAATAGAGGACACCAGAATAAAGGGGGAAGTATGCAAGGAGATCCACCACAGTTACACGTTTGTCTACTCTGGAGTGGAACAGCAAGAAAGGGCAAGACACGGTGTGGGAATAGTTATTGAACCACGGCTAGCAAAAGGAATACTAGACATATAATATATGTCAGAAAGAATCATAACAGTGAGAATAAAAGCACAAACAATTACAACATATGTACAAATATACGACCATGTAATACAAACAATAATGAGCAAGAATGCGAGGACTTCTATGAAGACATCCATGACGTGCTAAATAAAATAGATAAGCAGGACAACATCATAGTTATGGGAGACTTCAATGCAAGACTAGGACACAACAGAGCGGGCATACAAAAACATCTTGGAGCATTTGGAGACCAACATAATGAAAGAAATGATAACGGAAGTAGACTGATAGAGCTATGCAGCCAACACGACCTCTATATAACAAATACATTCTATAAACACAAAGACTCACAAATATACACCTGGTATAAATGGAACGATCTAGATACTAAAAGCCAAATTGATTTTATATTAACAAGAAATAACAGAAAGAGAAATATATTAGATGCAAGGGCAGTGCCCAACTTAGGTATAAACACAGACCACAAAGCAGTCGTTGCCACAATAAGAATCATCAGTAGAAGGAAGCAAAGACCAGGAAAATACATGCCATGCGAATCAGTAAACTTAAAAAACCTCAAAGACGAGGCAGTAAGAGAAAATTATGAGAAAGAACTAACTGAAATCTTTGTAAAATTACCTATAGAAAGAAAGACAGTGGAAGAAGAATGGGAGATGTTCAAATCAAGTATTTTAAATACTGCAAAGATAACATGTGGAACCACGAAAAAACGCAAAACACGGATAAAGAAAATAACAAGTTGGTGGAACGCAGAAGTAAAGAAAGCTGTGAAAGACAAAAAGGAAAAATATAAAAAGTTATCGAAGAGCAAACAGGAATGCGATTACATAGAATATAGAATAGCGAGAAGACACGTGAATAGAATAGTAAAGAGAGAAAAACAAAAAGACTGGGAGGAGTATGGAGAAACTCTAAATAAAAACTACAAGGAGGCAACTAGAAACTTCTATAAAAAGATAAGTGCAATGAGAACCAGAGGAGAACCCTTTGACCCAACTGAAATAATTAACAACGAAAATGGAGAACCAATAAGTGAACAAAAACAAATCCTAATAAGATGGAAACAGTACTTCGAACAACTTCTCAACATCCCATCAGATGTCACAGGAATTCAAGAAACCGACACAGATGCCACCGAAGAACTAGAACCAGACATACTGAAAGAAGAAATTATAGAAGCCGTCAGATTAGCCCCATTGAACAAATCACCAGGACAAGATGAAATACCAAATGAACTAATTAAAGCAGCAAGAGAAGTAGGAACAGCATGGCTACATAGACTATTCAACCATGTTTGGGTAGAACAACAGACACCACGAGACTGGGGAAACGCCATAATTATCCCAATTTGGAAAAACAAAGGAAGTAAAAGAGACTGCACACAATATAGAGGCATTTCACTGTTGAGTCATACTGGGAAAATATTTTGCAAACTTCTTGAAAAAAGATTAAGAACTATTATAGAACCCCAGCTAAGCGAAACACAACTTGGATTTAGGAAAAACAAAGGATGCACAGATGCCATTTTTTCTCTTAGACAACTTATAGAAAAATCAATCGAATTCAATGAAACACTCTACTTAGCCTTTGTCGACCAAGAAAAGGCATTTGATAGAGTAGATAGAAACAAGCTGTGGGAAATCCTTAAACAATATGGAGTGAGTACACATCTAATGAACCTATGTAGAAGCATATACAACAACAGTGAATGCATAGTGAGAGCAACTGGAGGACACTCAGAACCCTTCACCATAAGATCTGGAGTACGACAAGGTTGTGTCCTGTCCCCTCTCTTGTTTATAACATATATAGACAACATATGTAAAGAAACCAGCCAAACAGAGACCGCAAGAACACCGCATGACGAGAACACAGAAGAAGAACCATCTGCAAATCTAACCATTAGAGAACTCCTGTTTGCGGACGACCATGCACTAATAGCAAAATCAGAAGCTGAATTACAAGACCACATGAATAGTCTAAACGAAATGTGTAGGGAACATAACATGAAAATTAGCACAAGTAAAACAGAGGTAATGACTATAACTAAAGAAGAAAAAGCAACAACGATTTACCTAAACGAACATCCCTTGAAACAAGTAAAGAGTTTCAAGTACCTAGGAAGTATAATATCATCAAATGGCAAATCAGAAGACGAGATCGAAAATAGATGCAATAAGGCAAATCAACTCATTGGACAAATGGCACCAATACTAAAGAATAAACATGTATCAATAACTACAAAAAAAGCACTTTACAACACAATCTTCCTACCAACTCTATGTTACCAATGCCAAACCTGGACAATGACAGAAAAAGAGAAAAGAAAAATCACAACAACAGAAATGAGATTCCTGAGAAGAATACTCAATGTATCAAGAAGAGATAAGATCAGAAATGAAGAAATCAGGACTAAAGTGGGGGTTATAGCTGCACTAGATTTTATTAGAAAGCAGCAAGTCAAATGGTTTGGCCATGCAAGTAGGTTATCAACTAACAGTATACCACAACAAGAAATGATGTACAGACCAGACGGAGTCCAGAGTCCAGAGTCCATCGGAATATCGATACGTGAAGCCCATAAGCGGGCACTCTCCCGCTGTTTATACTTCACCTCGACACCGCAAGGTAGAAGAGGAACAAGATGAGATGAGATGAGATGAGATGAGTACATAATGTTTATGTTTGTTTGCTAAATCTCATCATTTTCCCTCAGATGGTTACTGAGTTATGGATTTTTATACGGGGTCAAACATTTGTTAACGCACTATAGCCATTAAAATATTACCGTAGAACTCAGAATGTTTCATTAAATCATTAGAGGTCAAATAAACGCTCGCCTGTCAGTCCGATGGCCATGCCTTTGATCCGCATACGGCGGATTCGGATTTTTAAATTTGACATGAGCTCCCAGCTAAAATGAGTACCAGGAAATGGCTTGGGAAGCAAAGGCGGGCGGCGAGATAATGACCACATCACCCGTAGATGGCCGATAGGTCTTTAAAATTATGAATCTAGCATAATGTGACCAATGCGTCAAATGCCGTGTGTAAAAGGGTCCTTCTCTTTCTTACTATAGGTGAAATAATAACCACACAAATACATCGGACCGAAATCGGAACCCTCTGTGGAGTTCATGCTATATAAAAGGTATATACACAAGCTCGGAACGGCAATATTTTTTTTTTCAAACCCCCACAGTCATAAAAAATACACCCTGCATATTATGCATTAGCTGATGGCTGTGGAAATGTGGTTTCTGAGAAAAATGGAAAGAATACCATGGACAGACAAAACAAACCAATGAACAAGTGCTTCAAGAAACAAATGAAGGTCGTAAACTGATTAGAATCATTAGACGTAGACAGTCAAAATTTTTTGGGCATGTTATGAGAAGAAATGACTTGGAGAACTTGGTGACGACTGGCAAGATCGAGGGGAAGAGACCAAGGGGAAGACAGAGAAGTAAATACCTGGATGGCTTAGCCACATGGCATGGTCGAGACAGGAATACGGAGCTGATCCACGACTCTGGTGATCGAGTGAGATGGCAGAACATGACCGCCCACGCTTATCGGCATGGCAGATGATGGATGAATATTATGCATTGTGATATAAGGCGGTGGCATTGAGGAGTGCCATCTAAAGAATTGATCCAGAAACCAAGGACCGAGATGTGTCCAGAGACATGGACGCTTTAGCCATATGGTTGGGCAGCCGACGATGACGATGGTGATGTTGATGCTTATAACGATGATGATGGTGATGTTGATGATTGTGACGATGGTGATGTGATGATTGTGACGATGTGATTTGATTAGGACGATGGTGATGTTGATGATTAGGACGATGGTGTTTTTTATGATTGTGACGACGATAATGGTGATGATTATTTAGATGATGGTGATGTTTATGTAGATGATGGTGATGATTATGTAGATGATTATGACGATAATGTTGGTGATGAGGATGATGTTGATATGCTGTAGTATATTATAAACATTTAAAGAAGAGATATGACTGGTCGGTTTCTGTGTGTTAAACGTAAAACACAGAAATATCAGCTGTCGGGAAGCCATTGAACTCGCCGAGATAGCACATAAAGAAATTTGCCGGATTAGCCATGAGTTGGGTTAAGTTAAGCTACGTCAAGAACCAACATCACAGCACTTGGGACATTCCCATACATGCTCCGTCCCCATCTTCAACAGGCAGCGAAGATTCCCAATGCTAAAGGTACCATTAACAAATTGATTATATGTCCGTCTGGCCTATCCTCAGAGTCCTGAGTGTCGGCCAGTACCTCAGGTCACTACCTGTAGTACCATTCATTCCAGACCGTTCTGATCTACTTGCTCTTCTCTATTGTACATACGATCCCAGAGGACCAAGATTACGTTTACCTTATCATGCAGTCAGACAGACAGGCAGATAGATAGCTAAGTAGGTAGGAAGGTAGGTAAAGAGGTAGGCAGGCCGGCGAGCAGGCAGGTAGGTAGGTAAGTAGGTAGGCAGGCAGGCAGGTATGTAGGTAGTTATTTAGGTAGGTATGCGGGTAAGTAGGTAGGTAGGCAGGCAGGCAGGCAGGCAGGCAGGCAGGTAGGTAGGTAGGTAGGTAGGTAGGTATGCCAGTATGCAGGAATGTCTCTCTGTCTATCTGTCTATTTGACTGGACTGACTGTCTCTCTCTTTGTTTGGCTGACTTACTGTCTGCCTGTTCTCCCGTCTGTCTAAATCTCTACACATAATTGCATCACATATACACTTTAATAAATGCGGTATCAGCAACAAATGTGTACTTAAAATGTCAGTAAGAAATGTATTTTTGGCTACTTAACAACCCAGCACATATATAAACAAGTCTAGACTTGACATATTAAGCAAGAAAGGCAACAGGCTGACGCAAATACATTCGGAGCCAAATATTTTCAAGAAGAATTAAACTTTCGAGGTGAAGAAATCTGGCATTAATAAATATAAAGCGTGACTTACAAAATATAAAGAGAACAACACATTCTAGAAAGGAAGTGGCATTCCTACACAATAAATAAGGGAAATATCCAGGATTACCTGTACAGGACAGAGCGAAATGAAGATATTTTAACTTATTTTTTGACGAATGTTTCGGTTAGTCTTGTCACAAGGTGGTAACTTCGAGTCCCATACAACATATTTATTGTATGTAACTGTATCTATACTCTTATTATCACAAACAACATATTCATTGTATGTTATTATATCTACACTCTTTTTGTCCCAAACAACATACTCATTGTAATGTACTATATGTATACTCTTTTTGTCCAAAACAACATATTCATTGTATGTTATTATATCTACACTCTTTTTGTCCAAAACAACATATTCATTGTATGTTACTATATCTATATACTTTTTGTCCAAAACAATATAGTCATTGTATGTTACTATATCTATATCCTTAGTGTCCCAAACAACATATTCATTGTATGTTACAATATGAATATATTTTTGTCCCAAACAACATATTCAGCGTATATTATTACATCTGTACTCTCTTCCTCCCTAGGAACATACCATTGTATGTTACCATATGTATGCTCTTTTTGTCCAAGCAACATAGTCATTGTATGTTACTAAAACTATATCGTTTTTGTCCCAAACAACATATCCATTGTATGTTAATACAACTATACTGTCTGTGTTCCAAACAACATACTCATTGTATGTTACTATATGCATATTATTTTTGTCCACAAACAACATATTCATTGTATGTTATTACATCTATACTCTCTTTGTCCCTAGGAACATATAGCGTCGAGATATTTCATTGTACATACTGCAGAAATTACACAACATAAATTAAAATGATTTGGTAAATCCTTCAAGCTGAAATATACACATATTCACACACTGATTTTAATTGTCTATCACGCTAATTTTAACCTGACTATCATGTCTTTCTGTATGCACAAGTCAGGCTTCTAGCGATTAATGGCGATGGCTTCAGCGACCTTCAACAAGCGACCATTGTGTGTGTTAAACAACATGCAAAAAGCATTGTCCCCATAAATCATGTGACCGGTTTCCAAAATGTGCTGTCCAATCGATGACGTAACAGGTGTGTCGGCTAGGTCAGGTTCCCATGTTTTTGTTTATTATTTTGTCCAGTAAGGTTTATGTTCTGTAATTTCTGCAGTATGTACCTTAGGAGATGCAGCGAAATATGTCAGGCAATAATTCATACAATCTATTGTTTGTGTCTTCGTTATTCACATTCACTACGGGAACATTTTTTTTTTACATATTTCATTGTGCTCGTTCCATCGATATCCACACGGCCCATGCTGACGACAGGAGTGGGTGAATTTTTTTTTTATTGCACTCGCCCGCTTTGAACTCAAGCGTAGTCCATCCACACTATTTATAGTAGTTATGGACTGAATTTTGCGTGTGGGTTAGCTCTCCCTATTAACAGTGTCCCTAGCCATCACGCGAATCCACTCCGGCTTCAGAGGTACTTGTAATTAACGTCCACAAGTCAAGGACGACAGGTCAACATTTAAATCCAGCTGTCCGGTGTAGGGGTTGAACCTCTTACCTCGGCATCAGCACACCGAATGTTTAAGAACACGCGTTCTTATCCATTCGGCCATGTGGACCTGCAGTGGGCGCATTGACTATGTGAGTGTTGAGGAGAACTATGTCAAGGACACATTTGCCGAGTTCACATGGCTTACTGTTTCAAACGTTCAGTACAAGCAAACTATTTAATGTTTTAACTTTCATTTATAAAAATTGATCATGGAGCACGGAGCTTAGAATATAATATGGAGCTTATAATTATAACTTAGACACATATGTGAAAAAAAACTATAGAATATAGTGACCAGCAGAATATTGTGTTTGTAGATCAGGAAAAGGCTTTCGATAGAGTAGACAGATACAAATTATGGACCATCCTTGAAGACTATGGGATACAAGGGCTATTGCTAGAAAACATCATAGCCATGTACCACTCGAGCCGAAGTGCAGTAAGAACACAAGAAGGAATATCAGATATGTTCACAGTCAATACAGGAGTGAGACAGGGATGTGTGCTCTCTCCTCTGCTATTTAATATCTACATGGACAGAATATCCAAAGAAGCAAGTCTTGACAGAACAGATTCAGAAAATTTAGAATTCTTTACTCCAGATGAAACAACTGACCCACAGGAAATAAATGAATTTCTATTTGCAGACGATCAGTGCCTGTTTTAAAGGCAGACTACAAAATCAAATTAATAATCTGAGTTCAGCCTGCAGCAGATACAATATGAGTATAAATACAGCCAAAACCGAAGTAATGCAAGTTAGCAGATCGCCGGGCCCACTAAGTATACAGATAAATAGCACAACTCTGAAACAAGTTAAAGAATTCAAATATCTTGGAAGTATGTTCACAGAAGATGGCAGATTGGACAGAGAAATCGAAATCAGATGTCAAAAAGCTAGTGCACTTACATATCAACTATCACCCTTACTGAAGCATCCAAACATACCCATGTCCGCAAAACGACAGATAATAAACAGAATATTCACACCAACCCTATGCTACCAATCTAAAACGTGGACTTTATCCAAAATCACACTCTCGCAAAATCAACACCTGCCTGGGGAGAGCTGCCAACTTAAGAATCCGACACCGAGTAAGACATGCTGTTATCAGACAGACAGTGAGATCAACACCTTGTGCCACATTTATTGAAAGACAGAAGATTAAGTGGTTTGTCCATGTCGTTAGAATGAAACATCAGCAACTACCATCACTGGCCTTACATCAAAGATCATCTGCAACGAGACCACGAGGACGTCCAAGAAGAAAATCGATTGACGACATCAAAGACATTGTCCAACCACACGGAATGACACTATCCAGTGCCGCCCACCGGGCGCTGGAGCGCAAATTATTCCTCCCCACGACGCTTGACGGCAGAAGTGGAAGATGATAATGATGATGATGATATGATGATGCTTATAATTGTTTTCCACGAGTCAACTTACTCTTAAAGTTTACATGTTAATTCCGTAGTTGTCACAACTATATGGATACGGTATGTGGTGTTGAAATGGGAATAAGTGAAATAAAGAATAGAAGTCATGGGTGTATTGTGCTTCTTCTTCCTCTGACCTTTATCCCCCATTGGGCATATGCCTTCAATCAAACCCCGCCAAGATGTCCTATCTTGTCTATCTCCTTCAGCTCCCCATGTTCTCCCAATATGTTTCATCTCTATCTGTAATTCTCTCCTCCATGTGTTCTAGGTCTCTCGCTATTTTGTTTGCCTTGTGGGTTCCAGACAAGAGAGTGTCTAGTTATATTGTCCTCAGATTCTCTCAGTGTGTGTCATTTCCAGTGCCAATGTCTTCCAGTCACCTCTTGGTTCACTGGGATTTGTTTAGTCCTCTCCACGAACTCTACATTGGTGATTTTGCCATGCCATTTTATTCCCACCATTCTGCACACGTACCAATAAGTGAATGTTGGTACTAGGCGCCAATTAGTGAATGTTGGAACTAGTCACCAATTAGTGAATGTTGGTACGCGGCACCAATTAGTGAATGTTGGGGCTAGACACCAGTTAGAGAATGTTGGTACTAGCCATCAATTAGAGAATGTTGGTACTATGCATCAATTCCGGTCCCCAACATGGCGGATAGGCATTGAACCGTTAAGGCCTCTGGAGTGTTTCTGCTTGTGGCTACGGTTTGCATTCGCATTTTCCTCAGGGTGGACTGGTAGTATATGGTTCCGTCGCCCTGATGCTGAATGAGTGCGTGGCGCGACACTATGAGATGTGAAATTCGTGTAGAATGCTTTTACATCTGTCCGCTGTTGTTTGTACAGTGAACTGAATGTTTGGAACAATGGCGGCCGGATGTCGCTGAATTGACTGGTTTGCCTTTTCGGTTCACGAGTGCATTTTTCAGTAGACTCCTGGGAGTCGTCGCTAGAGCTACGGAGTTCGTGCTTTGTGCGGCAGTTTCTGCGGATTGCCCTGCAGAAAATACTGAGCCATGTGGGATAAAACCCGGGTCAATGAAGTCATTTTGGTGACTGCCGATCCCATCGACGATGAACTATATTTTTTGTGGAGGACTTATGTGTTGGCATTCTGGCGGCGGCATTATGCACAGTGTACATGTGCTGGCTGTTGGCTTGCCGAGACTCCTGTCTGTTCTACTTTTCACATTGGACAGTGAGGAGCATTTTGTGTGATATTCACTGGCACAGGAACAGAGTATAATGTCGACGGCCCGTTACCGTGAAGTTGGAACCGCGACTAACTAACTAACTATGCGCCAATTAGTGAATGTTGGAGTTAGGCACCAATTAGTGAATGTTGGTACTAGGCACCAATAAGTGAATGTTGGAGCTAGTCACCAATGAGTGAATGTTGGAGCTAGTCACCAATGAGTGAATGTTGGAGCTAGTCACCAATTAGTGAATGTTGGAGCTAGGCACCAATTAGTGAATGTTGGTACTAGGCACCAATAAGTGAATGTTGGAGCTAGTCACCAATGAGTGAATGTTGGAGCTAGTCACTAATAAGTGAATGTTAGTGCTAGCCTCATATTTACAGACCGTTCTGGCCTCCCTGGTGATGTGGTCAGAATCATTCCGGCCGCCTTTACTTGCCATGAAATGTCACGGCACCCATTTGAGGCTGAGTGGACTAGGTCAGTGGAAAATGTCCCTGCCTACAAGGGGATCTGAGCACATGAACTAGGTAGCCGTGGCTGAGAGGTCAAGCTGTTGTGATTCAGAAGTTACAGGATTAGATCACAACATAGGGCTGACAATTTTCTCCAAGAGACAGGTTAGTTTAGTTTAGTTTAGTCGACGTATCAACATCATGGCACACGGGTGTAACCCATAAGTGCTCCGTTCTACCTCTAGTTCAAGCCTGAGTCCGGAGAATCTCAGCTCAGTGAGGATCCTGAAATACTTTGGGTAGATTTGTAACTCTAAATTGTGCCCGGGCAGCGCCGTTCGGCTACTCTTTTTTTTCAATCTCCAACTGCCTAGGGATTCTTTTCGTGCGCAGCAATACACACGGGCGTCCGATCTCACTACCCAGAGACCAGGGGAAATTTTGTTATTAGAAGTCCACGTGAAAAAATCCCGGCCCTCACCGGGGCTTGAACCCGGGACCTCCAGCACTCGAGGCGGACACCATACCTCGAGACCACTCAGCCAACTCTGTCGCTAGAAGCTCTCGCATTCACTGTACATAAAACTATCATATCGAGAAACTATGTCGCCAAGAGACAATTGTGCTTGTAATGGAGCGGGTAGTCATATCTTATCTCTTAGCTGTCTAGGGTCTGTTTGATTTCCAGGGGTAATACTGTTCAAGCTTTCTCTTTTGGACTCGGCCTTCAAGATGTAATATTGTTGCTCGTTCATCCTTTGCATCCTTTCCCGCACCGTATATGTCACTCAATGTGCATAAAACTATCATATATCATACAAAACCTTTTCATTAAAACAAAAAAATACCAAAAAAAAAAAAAAAAAATCGATCCTCAACTGTTTAAAAACAAAAATAGTTTGCGAAACCGTCGCATAAATCACGAACTCCATAGCTCCAGCGAAGAAGCCCAGGAGACTCCTAAATAATTGCATTCGTTATCCGAATATCGTAGCTCGGAATCGAAAACACAACCGTCGGAGCGCGAGGCAGGCGGCGTTACCACTTCGCCACGGAGACGTCCCCTCAAACCTTGTGAGGCCGCTATATCATGGTCGGCTGGACGATGTGTCCACCTCCACGTCCAGACTCCAACTGCCCACAGCTCAAGTACCTTTTACACGTCACCATTACTTGCCCGTGATAGCCAGCTTGCACCACGTCTTTGCTCTCCACACATCTCACTTGGTCAAGTCGCCTTCATTCAATCATCTTCGCACCAGATACTCTCTGGCATATAGCATCCTATGGCAGGACATCTCACATCTCACGCCTTCTTTCAATCATCTTCGCTCCAGACCTCTCTAGCATATAGCACACCCCATGGCAGTACCTAAAGATCTCAACGTTCCCCTGATCTCTTGGCGATAAACAGGTCACCTTCGCAAGCTGTGTACACGTTAATGTATCACTCGGCAGTTGAAAATAGCGAAGACTTCTGAGCTGGCATATGTTAGTAAAGGGCACTTAACCACGGGCAGACACAGTGTGTTAACTTGGATGGCAGTGGTTCTCAACCACGGGGGAAATTCCCCCCTCCCCCCCCCCCCCACAAAATGGGTGGGGGGATTTAGGGTTTCAAAAGGGGTGGAGGGATTAAGACCACAGATTGGCAGACTCAATTTGGCTTCGGGCACAATATCCTGGTTTTCTATTGAGGGTTTTTGTTTGATGAAGCACAATTTTCTGGCATTCTGGTGTCGTATATTAATTGACAATTCTTTGACGTTTTAACTGTTTATTGTAATATGATTAATTTGGTGTGTTAATAAAATATTGTGAATATAAAAATGCTTTTATTTAAGTTTCAAAAGCCATCAGCATATTAGTGTGCCATTAAATGTATAACACTACACTATAAAATTAATCTATGCATGTAAAGGTTATGTACAAATATGGAAGAAGATACGAATTTTCAGTATTATAGGTATGTTATTTTGAATGCACTTTTTAAAGCTGATAATTTTGGAAAGGGGGAATTCTTCTTATTTCGTTCGCTGGAAAGGGGGAATGACATATGGTGAAAGGGTGCATGGACCAAAAAAGGTTGAGAACCACTGATCTAGAGGAAGAAAACTTTAGGCAAACGCATACCAAAGTCGGACATTCTGACCTTCTAGCTACAAAAATAGAAAGAGGAACGATCGATCAGACGAACGACAGAGCGAACAGACGAACGAGAGAACGAACAGACGAACGAGAGAACGAACAGACGAACGAGAGAACGAACAGACGAACGAGAGAACGAACAGACGAACGAGAGAACGAACAGACGAACGAGAGAACGAACAGACGAACGAGAGAACGAACAGACGAACGAGAGAACGAACAGACGAGCGAGAGAACGAACAGACGAACGAGAGAACGAACAGACGAACGAGAGAACGAACAGACGAACGAACGCGCGAACTTTATTTTTAAAGAAACACAAATTTTGTACGCAGGCCCGTCATTATTCAGCCCTTCCAATCACTCATCTTTCGTACATCAATTATTTATGTGCATGTTACATTCACATAGATACAACATTGTCAAATGAAAGTTAAGAGCATAAACAATGCATGTTACCATGTTATGAGATAGACAGGCAGACACACACACACATATACACATACAAACACTAACACGTTTATAAACACATAGATATATACCTATATACACACATTCATACACACATACATACATATATCCTTTACACAAACTCTCACAGTTATACACACCAGCAATAACACACAAATACAAACTCCCTCGCATACACATATGCCACCCACAATCACAAAAAGTAACACACATTTACACATACATACGAATGGGCTTCAAATGACAACCTTAAAAGTGTGCTAGAAACTACTATAGCCATGTCATTATCTTGTTACCTTTCAATATTGTTGTTAAGGATGTCAAAAGTGTTAAGCATGTGTCATCACGGTGCAGAAGAACGCGGTTATTTCATAAGGATAGTTTAAAGATGGCCTCCTCACTTTTGACATGCACCAAAGAGGAGCAGTATTCTGTTATATATTTTTTTTAATCAGTGAAAGGGTGAAACCTATAGAAATTAATCCCCGAATGAAGGTCCAGTATGACGATGCATGCCTGTCAGTCCAGCAAGTGTATGAGAGGAGTAGAACGTTTCAAAACGGCCTGACTTCTCTCACAGACTATTCACGACCGGGTCAGGCACACTGAGTTGTGACCCCAGAGTTAATTTTTCTACAGGAATCCAAGCACTTTATCGGCGCTGGAGAACTTGCATTGAACGCAGTGGTGACTCCCTCAAAAAATGATACATTTGTTCTTTACTTTTTCAGAATATATTCACACCCCCCACCCCCCCCCCCCCCAAACCCCCCACCCCCCCCACTAAAACATGTAAGGTTTTCATTTGAATCCCCCTTGTATATACTTTAACTCTCTCTTTATCTCTCTCTTTATCCATCTATCCGTCGTGCTCCCTACCCCTCTCTCTCTCTCTCTCTCTCTCTCTCTCTCTCTCTCTCTCTCTCTCTCTCTCTCTCTCTCTCTCTCTCTTATAAGGAATAAGAGCACATGGCCATCGGGTCATAGGGTTTTGTACCAGCCATGCTTCTACAACAGCTCACAAAGTGGCGGTGTATATATATATATATATATATAATTTCTTTCATTTCTTCATCTAATCTTGTCCCTCTTGTACCTTGCAGTGCCGAGGTGAAGCATAAAGAGCGGGAGAGTGGCCCTATTATGGGCTCCAACATATATCGAGATCCCCATGGACTCGGTTATTCCCTCTATCCATCATTAATACATGGCTGTCCTCTTCTTCTGGTTTCATTTGGTCTGTGCATTATTGCTTGTTGTGGTATGCTGTCAGCTGGTAGCCTAGTTATATGGCCGAACCATTTAACTAGGTGTTCTCTAATTAAACATAGCACTGCTATAACCCCCACTCATTCGTCCTGATTATACTCGTATAGCACACACATATGCGCGCGCACACACACACACCACACGCACACATGCACACACATACACACACACACGCACACACACACACACACACATAGTCAAACCGCTTAAGGCGATCTCTATGAGGCGAATTTCTATTGTGAAGAACAATATTATATCGTACGTTGTAAATGCATTACTATATGCTTAATCTCTCATAAGAGGAATTTCTGATAAGAGGACCTATTTCTTGGGTCTCAGGTGATTTCACCTTACCAGGTTTGCACTATATATATATATATATATATATATATATATATATATATATATATATATATATATATATATATATATATATATATATAATATCATCATGTGCAAAGCCAATAGGCGTGATTGATCATTGTTCGCCAGAATCTTGGATCTGTCTGTGTTCGTGTCTCGCTTATGCCATATGACCAAGCCATACAGGTAATTATCTCTTTACCGACCCTTTACTCTTTTCCCATCAAGCTTGCCAGTTGCGACTTAGTTTTCTCCTAATAAAGTTCCTTCCCCCTCCCACCTTTCCCATCGGAGGTAGGCGTTCATGTCTCTCCACAAATCTCGGTCTTTGGTGTTCTGAATCAATTATTCATATGTTATTCCTCCATGCTACTGTCATAGTCCATACAGCATCATTACCTCTGCCTCTCTTCCCCTTGAGTTTAACCAGGTATCATAATTTTATTCAATTCCTCACTTCTCATCACATGGCCAAGGGAAGCTGTTTGCCGCATTCGTATTATTGTTATAATGTTCTAATTTCATTAGCCTTTTTAAGCAATCGTTATTAGATATTAGACTTATTAGAAGGAATTCGCAACATTCGTCTCAGGAACCACAATTCTGTTGCTACAAAGTTCTTCCTAACTTGTTCACTTACGTTCCATGATTCATTGCCACACAGAAAACAGGTTCTATACAACATTTCAGTAACCTCTTTTTTTTTTTACTTACAATGATAGTGACTTATTGCATGAGATACTTTTCATTTTCTTAAATGCAGCTTTTGGTTGCCCCATTTTTCTCTTAATTTCTGTTGTCCTCTTCCATCTGAAGTTATAATTACCCATAATTATTTAAATGTATTCACATTTATAAATATGTGTATATATAGATACTACGAATTGCGTCCGTAACCCCATCACCATAGAGTATATATGACAACCTTTGATAAAATACTGAGGTCATTTCCTGTTATCTTAATGGGTCAATGTGTCATGTTGAAAGCGGACGGACTCAACAACCAGCACATGTCACAGACAGCCGCGTCACAGGCACAGAGTTCGTTGCGATGTGACAAGAAAGATGGCTTCAGGAAACACTCTTTTTTCACACGACAGAAACATGATGTTAATTACTCAGTGCTCATGTCACGGCCCAGAAGTTAGCGCAGAAACAGTATGGTTTTTAGGAGGCCAGCTTGCGTTGAAACAAAGAGACATAATGACGATTAACGTGGAGGTTATTATAAAAATAAGTCTGCTGTTGTGTTGTCTCCCTTAGAAGGACAGAGATTAAGATAATGAATTCTAATGAGATAGGCAGCTTTCTTTTCTGACAGTTCTGTTTAAATATAATTTATATTTCCTGGCTGGTAGTTCGCAGTTAAGAATTATATTCTTGTCTAACGACACTGTTATTTTTTGTAAGGAAGTGTTTTCTCCCTTTGTGCTATGAATAGCTAGTTTATTAATCAAGGTCAGAGTGATGGACGCTGCTGCTTCATGACAGTGTGGGTAGAAGCTCAGTTTAAAAGGCGCTGTAGAGCCGCAGAACTGATTCGAGTGAGATCAGTACTGAGTTTTGCCAGCGATTCTCTTTAAGCTAGCTGATTTTCAGCCTGGTTTGGGGATTGGGGCATTCACAGTGTAAACTTCTCGAAACAGTGATAGTATTCTGGTAACAGATACCCATTGGACACATTCAATCATTGTCATCACCCGAGAGTACTCCTGTAACAGATTTGCTTGCTGCAGTGAACATGAATTTCTTCAAGAATTCAAACTGGACAGAAATGTTCCTTTTCTGTTTGGCCTTGTTACTTGTGTCCACGCAAGCCCAGATAGATTTAAGCCAGCCTGCTTCGGGTGGATCGTTCAGGACCTGCGATCGACTAAGGTAATAGTCATAATTATCTAATAAGTTCTAGACATAGAAGCTACAAATAATATGTTGCCCGATTTATTGCCCGGTATATTTCGCTGCATCCCGTCAGGTGCATGCTGCAACGGTACTTAAAATACTTAAAACACATAGCTACATATCTCAGCCAAAGTATTATTCATTTATTTACATCATATGATATACAACTCTGTAGTATGCACATGACGAGATGCGTCGAAATATACAAGGCAATACATCGTGCAACATATTGCTTGTGGCTTCTGTATTTAAATTAAGAGAATACATTGTAGTAAGTATTAACTGACCAACCACTTCTTTAGGAGAATTGGGCACAAAATGTCAACCCCAGTGTTTTCTTGGACCTCTGGACACTAGATAGGTGATGTAGTCAATATCGTACCGATCACCTTTACTGCCTATGAAATGTCCTGGTATCCATTTTATGATTGGTGGACATGGCTGTCCAGGTCAGTGTATCCCACAATTCTCCTCTGCATGAGGACTGCAACACCTGTACACCGAGCCGGTAGACTAATGTGCTAGCCACTTCACTACAGCGGCAGGCCAAATACAGTGGCTGAAACCACACCTGTCTTTCTAGAACTGCACATTGAATTACGGGGAAATTAGTAGACTGGTGGGAATGTTATGAAGGAAGAGAATCCTGAAAACTTAGGATATATAATATTGTAAATGGTATCAAGAGAGACAATCCTGAAAACTTGTTACATTTTCTTGCGAATGTTGTGAAGTGACACAATCTTGAAAATGTAGGACATTCTTGGGAATATTTTGAAGGGGGACAAATCTTACAACTTATGGGCGTATTCTTGGAAATGTTATGAAGGGACATAAATCTTGAAAACCTAGGACATTTTTGGGAATGTTATGAAGGAAGAAACACCTGAACTCTTTGTGACATATTCCTGCCAAGGAGGTCATCTCAGATAGGTGCGAGACCCAGAACATTTCAGATGAAAACACAGTGACAGTGAAAGAAATCAAGGCTGTGCTTCGATGATAAAAAACAAAAACAAAAACAAAGACAAAAAAACACAGTGCTCCAGGGCCAGATGGCATGAGATATTACGACATCTATATGTGTACAGACAACGAGCTAGAGAAACTAGTACAACTAGTACAACACCACTATAGAGAGTGCTAGCATCAAGAAGGAGTGGTTACACAGCTATCTGATTCCCTTGCCAAAGCCTGGCAAAGACCACACAAAATTTCAGGGATATCAAGTAATAACCATGCAGAATACAATAGGCAAGCTGCAGGCGAACTTAATCGCCAGACAAATATCAAGCCAGCTAGAGAGGCAAGGTGTTTTCCCGCTTACCCTGGGAGAGTACCTTCCAAAACGAGAAACCTGGACCAATGCAGCAGTTTTTGCCCATGATGTCTATGAAGGTTTTCACTCAGGCATTTAAACCTTTGCTACAGCGATTGGTCTTGAGGACGCGTACAACAGAGTAACATTGGGTGTTTTAATGCGTCAGCTTCTTGAACTCAAGATAAGTCCTTTCCTCCTTTGTTGAATCGCTGCAGCTCTCTTCCAACGGAAAGTTGTTTTTAGATGTGACAGTTGGACTTCGGAACCAACAAAAATATATCCTGGCCTAGCACAGGGATCATCCATTATCTCCGGTGCTGTTCAACGCCTACAGTGTGAGAATCACCAGCGAGCAAGTCATAGGACCGGGAAGGACATTGTCGTATGCAGATAATGTTTTAGTGTATCGTCAGGGTAAGGATAGAGATCACGTTACTGTGGAACTACAAACGGAACTCAATCGCATAAGTACTTGGTGTGATGAAGCTGGGGCAATGGTCAACCCAACAAAGGCAACAGTGACTTGGTTCTCGTTGAATAACTATATTGTCAACACTCCTACATCAACTGTTAATCTGTGTTCAGAGAGGGTGGAAATAACGCAGGCAATGAATTACCTGGGGATATGATTTGATCGAAGTCTAGCTTATACTGAGCACGTACACCAGGTGATAACAAAGACCAAGCGGGGTTTGGCAGCGATGCGGGTGATGGCGGCAGCAAACTGTGAGCAGCGCCACCTATGTCTTCTATACGAGGGGCTGGTCATGTCTGTTTTGGAGTATGCGATGGTGATCCTGACTCTCAACCATAAGCAGATAGAAAGGATGGAAAGGATACAGAACGAAGCTATGCGCATTATTCTTGGATGTACAAGAGATACAGCATGCAGGGCGATGCGCTACCTTCTTCATTTTCCAACCATGAGGGACAGAATACAAATTTGCCAAGCACGTGCATATCTCAGAGTCAACGCAAACATACAACATCAACTGCATAGTGAGATTAAGAAGGTAAAGGGCAGCAGGTTAAATAGAGGAAAGTCGTGTATGGTTCAAGCCGAAGACTTTCTTCAGCAGATGTGTTCACTTGAGGAGTTAGAATCTCTCGAGGAGTGGGTACAAGTGCCAACAGAGTTCTGTACATCCTTTTCAGTGTGCTTCCAACTAGACAGGACATACAGACAAGAAACCCAGATGCTGTGGGGGCGAAAGTACTGGCTCTGATCTTCGAGAATTCTTTAGAGGATGAAGCTGTCATTTACACGGATGGGTCAGTCTTCCGAGGAGTGAGAAGTTCATGGACCTTTACGGCTCAGACAGGAGAGAAAATTTTAAAGGAAGAGTCTGGCACTGTTGCTTCAACACAAGCAGCCTGTTCAAGGAAGTAATGGCAGTAAGTAAAGCAATAACATGGCTCGAGACCGAGACACAGACATTCAATCGGGCATGTGTCCTTAGGACTCAATGAGTATGTTCAGCAGGATAGAGATGGGGAGGGTCCGAAGAGAGTGGCTGCTGTCTCTGGAGTGGTCTCGGCTGGCAAAGATTAGTTTCATCTTCGTGCCAGGGCATGCGGGTGTACAAGGGAATGAACAGGCTTGCAGGTAGGGCTACTGTGGAAGTCGGACGAGCCAAGGACCAGGCAGACATTCTGAATTCTCTACGAGAAGTAAGTCGTTTACGAGAACCAAACGATGACTGGGAATTTACAACCATGGTCAGGCTGCGAGAACAGCAAGTTGAAAGAAGTGTGGCCAAACAAGAACACTACGCAGGAAGCCAAAGAAGAGTAATACACCAACACAGAACTGGTGTCGTGAGCCGCTACACGCTGTGGGAGTTGCTGAGGAGGGGATCTGAGCACTTATGTACTGAATGGTTCAATGTGCAATGAGGATGAACTAACTTGACAATACTGTGGCCGTAGATAAACACTCTGGCTAGTAAAGTCACTGACTTCCTAACGTCGAGGTCAACAAAAGATACGTGACCGACTTCGGAAAACAGGTACCAGAACACCTGGGATTCCTGTTTCTTCAACAGTGCAGATAACGCATACATTTCTATAGCATTCAACCTTCACGGGAGCTAGCGATAATATCATTTCCTAACAGACACCAGACGTCTTTGCGCCGGCAGCAATGTTGGAAAAGATCAGTGTATTGAACAAGATCGCAGTGCGCTGAACAAGATCACAATGCGTTGAACAAGATCACAGCGTGTTGAACAAGTTCACATTGCGTTGAACAAGATCACAGTATGTTAAACAAGATCACGTTTTGTTGAACAAGATCACAATGCGTTGAACAAGATCACAATGTGTTGAACAAGACTAAAGTGTGCTGAACAAGATCACAGTGTGTTGAACAAGACAAAAGTGTGCTGAACAAGATCACAGTGTGTTGAACAAGATCGCAGTGCGTTGAACAAGATCACAGTGTGTTGAACAAGATCACAGTGTGTTGTATAAGATCACTGCGTGATGAAAAGAGCACAGTGCGTTGAAAAAGATCACAGTGGGTTGAACAAGATCCCAGTATGTTGATCAAGATCATAGCTGGTACGCCATTGACTACAAACTCAAACTAACCATTGTGGCTTTGATAACCACAGCTTGCATAATACTACTGACCGTTGCGGCCTTGGTCACGAAGAGCGGTATTACGCTGGGCTCTACAAACAGGCCGGACACAGACAGGTGAGCTATGTCAGCCCTCATCAAGACGGCCTGGTGGACACTCAGAACAAACCCCGTTGCTAACTATAGGTCATAGCGAAGTCTGAAGGAAGCCAGCGACGAAGACGCGAGACGGCTAACAGGATATCATTTATGGAAAGAACACAACTCCAAGTCATGCTAACACGGTTGTAGGAGTGGATGGGCAAGATTTGATCGGTACAAGTAATCTAGTCAAGCCCAACAATCTCCCACTGGAGTTAAATGAATCACCACCAAAAACAAAAAAAAACGAGAAGTAGATTGTGAGCTTTACTGAAACACGATTACAAGAAACAAATTAGAAGTTGCGGCCAAAGCCTTCGTCATCACAGAAGAAACAAACACAAACCTACACACAACTACATGAAACACACTACATGACAATATTAAGGGTACTTATCTGAATCTGTATACTTTTTTGGAGCGACTGACGGGTTAGGCGACTGTCAGTGGATTATGAACCGGATGTGTGTATGGTCAACGGGTCATAGGTCAATACCGTCAGAAGTTCAGGTAATTGCTAAGCCACCCGGCCGGAGGACAGGTGGGAAGGGGTGGGAGTGGAGAGGTGCCCGTGCAGCGAAGATGTCGCTGACGCAGTTCGCAATTTCTCGTTTCACGCTCGAAACACAGCTGAGAACGACCTGTATGCAGACCGTCATTGAGTTGGTCCTCACAGAATGGCATGAGTGCCGGTCGCTCATAAATCAATTACAAATCACCGAACGCAAACCTGCCAAGAAATCCCAAACAGCAAAAATAATGCTGGGGTTGACTGCGATGTCCTGCAAAGGGCATGCAACAACATTTTTAGTGGACTATACAACTAGGGGGTGGAAGGGGGTGGGAGTTAGGATGTTAAATGAAACTGTGTTGGACATTGAGGCCGTGAGGGGAGAGTGAACGCAACTGGAAGATGAGACGGTTTTCCAATGTCTTACGATCCCGTTCCTGGGATGCGCACGATTTGATCGCCGTGACCTGTATGTCAGCCACGCTACAGTGGTCAGGACTGTTGAAGTGTATGGATACTGGTTTCTGAGCACCACTGTTGATATCAGAGAGGTGTTGTCTAAATCTTTCAGCCAGACGTAGACCTGTCCTCCCGTTATATCTCATGTCACAACGTGTGCAAGTAATCGCATAGATAACGTTGCGACTCGTGCATGAGAGACCCTCACGGATGTGGAAAGTCGTCTTAGGGAATGTCAGACTCTGGGTTTGAAGTACGTGTGGGCAGGTCTTACAACGCTATCGAAGACAAGCCAGCGTGCCAGGAAGAGACTGGCGAGGTTGGGGTAGACTGCAATGGACTGCTATGTTTCAAGTAGTTGTGTGTCGATTTGTGTTTGTTCTGTGCTGACGAAGGCTTTGGCCGCAACGTCCAATTTGTATCTTGTAATCGTGTTTCAGTAAAGCTAACAATCTACTTCAATCTAATTCAGTGTTTGGTGATTCATTCATTGCCTTTTTAAGCTCTACTGCAGTTCCCCTTGTTCCTGTTTCTCACTGGTGTTGAACTGAAGCACGCTTAGCATATGCTCGAAGAAATCATGCGAGTTCCAGAGAAATAGAAATCAAGCGCGTATTGACCCTGATGGCGGAGCTCAAATTCGAAACGGGGATGATCCTTAAGGGGATAGAAAAGGAATGAAAATAATTTGAGAGGCTCAAAAACAAATCGGCAATAGAAAACACAAACAGAAACCTGCAGCTAGGGAGTAACCCCAAAGCAACAAGAATGCAATAGTCATACCACAATTTAAGGTGATTTAGGAGGTGATATTCTAATTCTGACTAGTTCTTATCATTTGTGGGAGATGAGTTCAGTTGAGTGAAGAACGGACATGAAAACACTCAGGATTTTCCCATATGTGCTCGGTCCTCATCTTCAACATCCAGCGAAGAATACCAATACTAATGGTACAAGTAATGGGCAACTCATGGTCTCTACAATTCAGCCCAGGCTTTGTGCTATAGAGAGATATAACTCTATCCCTGGTCTTTCCGCCATGGGTTGTCGTTATAATAACATTTTGAAGCACGGTATAACAAACTATCGTCTGTCAAGACGGCAAGTTACCAGTGATGAGTTATTTATGCAGGATTCAACAATATATTTTGAACATTTGTACTTAAACTGTCAATCATTAACGGTTTTGTTGACTAATTAATTGTATTGTTTCCTCTCCACAAACAAGACAAGACATATCACTGCTGTTTGAGCAAGTCTATGAGAAGATGCCGTCATTGCTGAATGTCATGATGGACGCGGCTCAAGATCCTAACGCTGGCAAGAGAGTCGATTTTGGAGTGGATGTCATGAAGAGAATGATCGTCAATGCATTTACTTCGTTCCTCCCCGTCTGCGCCCAACAGCACCACAGAAACCAACATAGAGAAGTCTACAAAGCAACTATACCCTCATGGTACCTCTCCAGTCTGCGTTCACACAACCCTCCGTCCATATTTTACACTAAGAGCGGCAGCCAAAAGCAAATAGGAGACAGCAACCCTCTGAAACTAAGACGAAAGAGGGGTAGCGGCGGAGGTGAAAATCAGATTAGCACTGATGTAATTTCCATTCCAATAGAGCTTTTCCAGCAAGATTCAGGTAGGAACATTCCTACATTTGTGTGTGTGTGTGTGTGTGTGTGTGTGTGTGTGTATGTGTGTGTGTGTGTGTGTGTGTGTGTGTGTGTGTGTGTGTGTGTGTGTGTGTGTGTGTGTGTGTATGTGATTTTTTTTTCACTCGCCCACTTATTAACTCAAGCGTAGTCCACATACACTATTTATAGTAGTGATGGACTGAATTTTGCATGTGGATTAGCTTTCCCTATTAACAGTGACACTCGCCATCAGGCGAACCCACTCCGACTTCAGAGGTACTTGTAATTTACTTCCCTAAGTCAAGGACA
The DNA here is from genome assembly GCA_014155875.1 of Cepaea nemoralis. NCBI lineage: Eukaryota > Metazoa > Mollusca > Gastropoda > Stylommatophora > Helicidae > Cepaea > Cepaea nemoralis. The sequence goes on along the minus strand of JACEFZ010003326.1, from coordinate 138,005 downwards.
ACAGGTCAACATTTTAGTCCAACTGTCCGGTTTAGGAGTGAACTCCTTACCTTGGCATCAGCACACCGGATGTTTAAGAACACACGTTCTTATCCATTCGGCCATGCTGACCTACTCGTACATTTGTGATCAAGCTTATTTTACTTTCTTTGCATGTTTTTTTTTTCTGTTTTTGTTTATATTAAGTTCATCATCACGTGAAGTGCTAATGGTGTTAGCTGGCATGTCTCTCCACAGATCTCGGTCCTAGGTCTTCGGTATCAATTCTGCTGATGATATTCCTCCATGCTACCGTCTCAGTCCATCCAGCATCATGTCATTCAGCTTACTCCTGTCTCTTTTCCCACTGATCTTTCAGGTGGTCACAGTGTTACAAACACCCTTCTTGTCTTTACATGAGCAAAGAAAGGTGTTTATCTCCTTCTTATAGTGCTATATGATGCTTTCTCCCCGACTTTTTGGGACGTGGCTTATTTAAATCAACAGAAAGGATCTTAATCTATCGCCAGTTCTCCTGAGCCTTACATTCCATCCCCATAATGTCTTGAGTGTCCTGTGTCCATGTTCATGTTCATCATATGTGGGTGGGGAGATGTGGGTGTGGGGGATGTGTGGGGGGTGGGAGATGTGTGCTGGTGGGGGTGGTTGTGAGTGTGGGGATTTATGTGTGGGTGAAGGATTTGTGTGGGTGTGAGATGTTTGGGTGGATGGGTGGGGAGTGTGTGTGGGTGAGGGATGTGTGGGTGAATGTGTGTGTGGAGGTGTGGGGGATGTGTGTGGGTTGGTGGATGGGTGTGTGATGGGTGTGGGTGATGGATGTGGGGATGTGTGTGTGTGGGAGGGGGATGTGTCTGGGTGGGTGGAGGTGTGTGAGGCTGGATGGAGGATGTATGTGTGGGTGGTGAGGGTGATTGTAGATGGGGTATGTGTGGGTGGGTAGGAGATGTGTGGGAGATGTGTGTGTGGGTGAGGGATGTGTCTTGGGGATGTGTGTGGGTGTTGTGTTGTGTGGGAAGGAAGATGGGTGTAGATAAAGGATGTGTGTATGGGTGGGTGTGTAGCTGGGTGTGGGGTGTGCGGGTGGGTGTTGATGTGTGTGAGGGTGGGGGTGTGTGTTTGTAGGGTGGTTGGGGTGTGTGAGTGTGGGTGGGTAGATGGGAGATGTATGTTTTGATGAGTGGGTGAGGGATGTGTGGGTGTTAGTGGTTGGGGGATAAGTACGTGTGTGGAAGGATGTGTGACTGGGATGAGTGTATGGGTGGGGGATGTGTGTGTGTGGGTTGGGTTGTGCGTGGATGGGAGGTGTGTGTTTGTGAATGGGGATGTGTTGGTGGGTGGGGATGTGTGTGAGGGATGTGTGTATGGGTGGGGAGATGTGTGTGGTGGGCTGGGGATGTGTGTGTATATAGGGTAGGGTGTGTGTTAAGGGATGTGTGGCTGGGGATGGGTGGGTGGGTAGAGGATGTGTGGGTGGGTGATTGTATATGGGTAAGGTTGTGTGGTTAAGGGATGTGTGGTTAAGGGATGTTTGGTTGCGGGATGAGTGGGTGGAGGATGTGTGGATGGGTAGAGGATATGTGGGTGGGTGAGTGTGTGTAGGTTAGGAGATGGTGGGAGTGTTTGTATGGGTGGGCTCGGGATCTGTGAGTGGGCTGGGGGAGATGGGAGATTATGTGGGTGGGTGCGGAATTTGTGTGTGGGTAGGTGCGGGATATGTGAGATGGCGGGGAGATGTGTGTGTGCGTGGGGGATGTGTGGTTGAGGGATGTGTGTTGGCATGGGTGGTTGGATGTGTGTGGGTGGAGGAGGATATGTGGGTGGGTGATTGTTGGTGGGTAATGCGATGGGTGGAGGATATGTGAGTGGGTGAGGAGATGTGTGTCGGAGGGGGATGTGTGGGTTGGGAAATGTATGTATGCTTGGGGTGTGGGTGGATGGGATGTGTGGTTGGTGGGAGTGTGTGTGATGGGGAGATGTGTAGGTGTGGGGATGTGGTGGATGGGTGGGGGCATGTATGTGTGCCTGGGGTGTGTGTGTGTGTGTGGTTGGGTGGGGGATGTGTGGGTGAATGGGAGATGTGTGGGTGGGTGGTGAATGTGTCTCATAACATGGTAATATGCATTGTTTATGTTCACAAAATTCATTGACAATGTTTTCTATGCACTATTGATGAACGAAAGATGAGTGATTGGAAGGGCCGAATGTAAGACGGGCCTGCGTGCCCAATTTGTACCCTTTGAAAATAAAGTCTGTTCGTTCGTTCGTTCGTTCATCCACCATGCCTCTTCTTCATTGAACCATGTCCTCCACTTCTGTCCTATCAACCTGCTGCAACATTTCACCGTAATGGTGTGCCTGGCCAAATGGTGTATGGCGTTCTGTATCCACACAGATTCCATTCTTGGATCCATTCTATTGAATGTATTCCTCCATGCCAGCCTAGCATTCCTCTCTGTATTATACCTCTGCGACGTTTTCTAATAGCCAAAATAAAGCTTTAGAGATATTATACATTTTTTGGGGGGTCGCTATACATACGAGTGGGCGTCACTCCTTTATCATCTTCAAACCTTGTCCCACTGAGTGAATCTTTAAGTGGATCAAATAGATGAAAATCTGAGGGTGCCAAATCTGGATTATAAGGTGGATGGGGTAGTACAGTCCAACCCACTTTGGTGATTGCTTCCCGTGTAGCCAGACTTGTGTGAGAGCGCGCATTGTCGTAAAGAAGAAGCAGGTCTCCTGCATTCTTGTGTTGCCGAACTCTGCGAAACCGTTGATTGAGTTTCAAATTGAATGTCTCTCCTCTTGGCATAACATCCACAAGAATCACACTTTCAATTTCCCAAAAGACAGTCATCATGACCTTTCCAGCTGAAGGAGTTGTCTTGAATTTCTTTCTTCGTGGTCGTCATCTATTCCCCCATGCATTCAGGCCAATAAAATGTGATTGCGCTATCACATGACAGACCCACAGCAGGAAACTACTTCGGGACAAATTATTATTATATATTATAGCTGTTATTGTTGTCTTCCACTTATACCGTTAGGCGTCGTGCGGAGGGGTAATTTGAGGTGCAGCGCGTGTGAACAGCGCCTGTGACTAGCGACTGTCCTTCAGTTCCCTCCAAATGTCCATGAGCAGTATTGTCTAGGATCAAGATGATGCCCAGCCTGCTTGCTACCTACCCAACCATTTCTTATTTGCTGCTACCACCTTGTCACTCACGGACAGACGTACCACAAGAATTTGTTTAGGTATATGCTTATTAATAATTGACATTTATATTTATAATTGACATTTATATTTATAATTGACATTATATTTATAATTTGTATTTCTATTTATAACTTACTTTCATATTTATAATCGACATTTATATTTATACTTGATATTTAAATTTATAATTGACATTTATATTTAGCAGTGGCATTTACATTTCACCTTCAATTTCTTTCCAGGCAACGAAGAAGAGAGGAATCAAGTGACTGTGGAGATCACAGCTTAAAATGTGGAACGAGCGAAGGAGAGAAACAATATTCCCATCAAACACAGCTTCAGGTGCGCAGTTAGACTACCAGTGAGCATTGCACGATAAGGAAGTTCTGTATACTTTGATTGTGAGAATAAATAGAACAACACTTTACGATTCTTGATATTTATTGTGCCTCTTAACGATAATGTTTCGTTTGATATGTGTTAAATTCACGTCTTTTTTACGTTTAGTGCTGTAAACATATCAAAATAAATCATGAAAAGCCAATGAAAAACATAGGAACGATAATCGATTGCTCAAGTGTATCGAAGTATTATCGATTAAGCGATTCCAGCCGTTGCTATGCAAACAGAAGGACTTCCTGTTAAATCTTAGATTTCAGCGGGAATAACGAGTTCCACATTCGAAAATGCATTTAGCATTTCGGCCAAAGTATTACTTATTTATTCACTTTATATGATTCGAGTATATAACTCAGCAGCATGTACCTGACGAGATGCAACGAAACATGCCAGGCAATAAATCATGCAACGTATTGTTTGTGGCTTCTATGTTTAAATTAGGAAAAGGTTAGAAGCAATGGAGATGAGGTTTCTGAGACACATGTTGCGAATTCCTTGGACTGCCAGAGTAACAAACAATGATCGCATGGAAGAAGCTCATGAAACTGGACCATGGTTATAACTATAAGAAAGATACAAACAGCATCCTTTGGTCAAGTGATGAGAAGGGGGGATGTGGGGAATATCATGATAACTGGAAAAATGAGTGGGTTATAGGCAGAGGCAGACAAAGAGAAATGTTGTTGCATGGACTGAGAATGTGGCAAGGAGGAGTATCATCAACAGAGTTTATCCAGAATACCACAGGCCAAGATCTGTGGAGAGACATGAGCGCCTACGTCAATTGGCAAGACACGTAATGACGCTGTTCAATGCTATAAAATTGCTACTTTTACTCCTCTCTCTCTCTCTCTCTCTCTCTCTCTCTCTCTCTCTCTCTCTCTCTCTCTCTCTCTCTCTCTCTCTCTCTCTCTCTCTCTCTCTCTCTCTCTCTCTTTGAGTCTTCAACACTTATAGATCACATTTATGTAACTTGCTCTGAAAACATAATAAAATGCACCGTAGGCAATTGTGCAATGAGCGATCACTACCCAATATGCTGCACATGGTCGAAAAAAGAAATTTAAACTCCCAAACATAAACACATAAGTGTAAGATATAGAAGTTACAAAAATTTCAATCAAAACTAATTTTTACAGGACTTACTCAGTTCACCTCTAGACAATATTTATCAGCTTCCTAAACCGGAGGAAGCTCTGTAATTCTGAATGAAGACCTTTAATGATGTATTTGATAGATATGTGGCAGTCAAGGAATTTCGAGTAAAACATCACGTCAAACAGCCGTGGATCACACAGGAAATACTTGAAATTATGAGATATAGAGATAAAGCACATAAAAAGGGACCTCAGCACATACCGCACTCTGAGAAACAAAGTGCAATATATCATACGAAGAGAAAATAAATATTATTTTAAGAACTTAGTAACTGATAAAACAAATAATAAAGATATATGGAAGGCAATTAACACCTTGACAAACAAATATAACTCTTCCAATTCACTACCATCAAATCATATTACATGTGACCAATTCAGTAACTATTTTTTCAAACTGACATAGACCAGCTGAAGGCTTCAATACCAAATTATCCTCGCAACTTATCTTTGCTGTCATCATTTTGCGAGAATAGATCATCTCGGTATATTCCTTCTGATATACCGCTAATGATAATCACTGAAGTATTTACCTACCTCAGTAACCTAAAAATCAGTAACTCATCAGGGTTAGATGGCATCAGCAATCGGATTCTCTGTTGTGCTGCGCCAGTGATCTGTGGGTCACTAGCTTATGTATATAATCAGTGTCTCGCCAAAGGATACTTTACATCAGCTTTCAAAATGACGAAAGTGTATCCTTTTCTCAAATCTGGCTCATTGGACGATGGTATCCTGAATAATTATAGGCCCATTTCCTTACTATTATCATTATCTAAACAACTAGAAAAGCACATTCATAAAGCAACCTTACAGTATTTAGTTTGCAACAAGCTTATAGTCGACAGTCAATCAGGATTGTGACCAAAATATTCTTTCCCTGCGACCCCAACAAACATGATAGAAAATTGGCACCTGAATATAAACAACAACTGTCTATGTGGAGCGGTGCTTATCGATTTCAGAAAAGCATTTGATATGATAGACCATGTTATTTTAATTAAAAACCTAGAAACAATGCAAGTTGGCTCTAATGTAGTAACTCTAATAAAATCTTTTCTGTCAAACAGAAAGCAGGTAGTATCACAAAATAAATCTATGTCTGAAACCACTACCTTCAATATTGGAATCCCTCAAGGTTCTGTTCTTGACCTCCTATTGTTCGCTATATATGTCAGTGATCTACCCTTGTATCTTTCGTCGTCATGTGATCTATTTGCAGACGACTGTACAGTTAATCCAACGCTGAAAACTGTGATTCTCTGGAGTCATCATTGCAACAAGAATTAAATAATGTAGTTATGTGGAGCTATGCAAACCGTATGCAAATTAACATCACTATAACAAATTCTATACTATTAAAACCAGTCAAAGACTTCAGACTAAACTCCCGGGAAGGTTAACCCGGTCAACAAATGCCCGCAGAAGTCGGATGTGTCGGCCTAACGGCGCAAGAACGCAGCTCTGCTGTAAACAGGCACAACGCAATCACGTCCGGAAAAAAAAAATCAGGATGAACGCAGCAGAAGAAGAAGACTCTAAACTCACACAGATCGCTTTAACTTCGCATCAGTAACATGAGAGTAGAAAGTGTAACTGAGCACAAAGTATTAGGCTTCATCATTAATAGAAACCTAATCTTTAATTCCCATTAATGTTGGTAGACAGTATGTTCCCCATAGCTAATAACAACTGCCATATCATTCATTAGTTTTAGTGAGTTATGTAGTAGTGAAATTTGCATTTCTTCCATGCCTTTATAATGGATATCTTTTATATTGTTGTTGTTCCCAGTTAGCCTCGAATGACGTGTGGATGAAATAATGTATGAAAGAGAGTGACAGAAGGCAAGAATCTTAGACGGGCCTACGTCTAACACTTTGAAAATAAAGTTTTTTTCGTTGTCGTTGTTGTTGTTGTTTTAGTTGTTGTTGTTGTTGTTGTTGTTGTTGTTGTTGTTGTTGTTGTTGTTGTTTTCTGTGCACGTCAGCTAGTTTTTAAACGTTCACATTCATCATTTCCTGTTTATTTCCCCGTTTCATTAATTTGTGATGACTCTCTCTCTCTCTCTCTCTCTCTCTCTCTCTCTCTCTCTCTCTCTCTCTCTCTCTCTCTCTCTTTCTCTCTCTTTGTGCGTGTGTGTGTCTTTCTCCCTCCATCCATCCATCGATCCATCCACCCGCCTACCCACCCATATATCCATATATCCATCCATCCATTGATTTCTCTCCTCTCTCTCACCCCCCCCCCCCTCGCCCTTTCGTTTAATGGTCCCTTTCCGTGCTACGTTATGTTTAACTTTAGTCACCGCCTTCCACTTTGTTTCTCCACATTTCCTTGTTGTTACTAAAACACACACACACACACACATACACACACACACACACACACACATTCGTCTCCTGCTTGGCTCAGCCTCACTTAATTTCTTTCACTTGTTTCCTGTTTTCATCTTTCGCATTGTTTCTCTTTCTTACTGTATCCCCCGACTCTCTTTTCTGCGTATGTTACATAGTTTTTTTTTGGATCAGCTAAACTAAGTGGGACAACAAAGCAGAGGCAGACTAAGAGGAATGATGCCGGATGGGCAGAGTGATATGGATGAATATCATCAGCAGAGTTGATCTAGAGTACCCAGGATTGAGATCTGTGTGAAGACATGAACACAAAAAGCCATCTGGCAAGGCACGTGATGATGCTGATGAAACTAAGTATAAGCGAGATGACAAGAGAAGATGCTGGACAGTTTGACATCACGGCATGTAGGAATATCAGTATCAGAAATGACTGGCAGTACACTAGACAGAAGGCTGTGAACAAACTCGATCACCAACGCTACGTGTGTCCCCATAGCTAATAACAACTGCCATATCATTCGTTAATTTTAGTGAGTTATATAGTAGTGAATTTTGCATTTTTTCCATGCCTTTATAATGGATATCTTTTATATTGCTGTTGTTCTCAGTTAACCTCGAATGATGTGTGGATGAAATAATGTATGAAAGAGAGTGACAGAAACTCAGAATGTTAGACAGGCCTGCGTGCCCAATTCGTAACCCTTTGAAAATATAGTTTTTTCGTTCGTTCGTTTTGTTTTTGTTGTTTTAGTTGTTGTTGTTGTTGTTGTCGTTGTTGTTTTTTGTGCACGTCAGCTAGTTTTTAAACGTTCAATTTCATCATTTTTTGTTAATCCAATCGTCATTCACAACTGCGAGCGCTAACAAGACACGTCTCCTGAACAAGTCAAGAAGCCTGATACGGGGGAAAATGGCACGTTACAAGAACACCAAGAGACACGTGGCATCCAAGATGCGCAGCGTGGGAGCCGACAAGACCGTCCAGAAGACGAACGTGGAGAACCTGCCTGCGAGTTGTAAAGAACCTGAAACTACAGCCACTACTGAAGCTACCACTAGGAAGATCGACGACAGCCCACCACAGACAAGAACCAAGACAGCCGAGAAGAAGGAGGAGAAAGACACCAGAGTCGTAAACACCGACTAAAAGACAGTCAGATGGGTTGTCAAGCGTATTCAACTGGAGCTGTCAGACGAACAAATCACGAAGCAGCTACAAGAAGAGAATCTCAACATCCGAATCTTGAAGGCGGAGCGGATCCTGACATACTCAAAGATCCCTACCACGCTGGCGGTGGTGACGACTGAGGGCAGCGAGATACCACGCCAGGTATCGATAGACAAGAAAATACAACAGCCTGAAGGATTCATACCAAGGATTACTCAATGTTCCAGATGCCAGAAGGGCCGGCCACAGCAGAGCAGCATGTCGCAATAAGACGGAAATTTGCCGGTACTGCGCCGATCACCACGCCTTCAAGGAGTGTCCGCTGGCCAAGCTGGACACGGACTTCCGAGCACCCAACAACAAAAGAAAGTGCGCCAACTGCCTGGGCAAGCATGGAGCAAGATACCTGGGCTGTCCTTATCTCCAAAGACACAGAGACGTCTTAAAACTCGCCATTACCACAAAGACACCATTCAAGGAAGCAATGCGGAGGGGCGAGACAGCCACGGGCATTTTACAAGCTGAAAGAGATCAAAACAGATAGACGAGTTGAAGAAATAAATCAAAGCACTACGCACGCCAACTCCAACCAGCGACAACGAAGAACTATTGGCGGAAATAGAGGAGATCCAACAAAACATCAAGAAAGAAGTGGAACATATGGCCGAGATGAAGAAGGAAGTTGAAGAAATGCTACGCACCATTAAAGCGGAGAGAAAGCTGCTGAAAGCTGAAATGGAAGTAATCCGAAACAAACCAACAGAAGCTATGCAAGAGAACGCAGACAAGCCGCAAGATGAAATCCAGCAAAATACCGAGCCGGAACCGCAAGCTAAGGCCAACAGCCCAACCACGACGCCAAAGAAATCCAAGAGGAAAACCTCCCACCAGATCTCTGAAGGCGGCACAGAATACCCACCCGGACTCAGCCTGGAGGAGTGCCTAGAATCGATAAAATTGGAGGAACGCAGACACCAGGAATTCAAAAGGCGCCGGGATGAAAGAGAAAAGAAGAAGCCCAAGAAACCCAGGAGACAGGTAGTATACCCAGATAGAATTACTGACTTCGAGGATGGACCCGGCTACACGTACTATATAGAAGACGGAGAGATGATCCCATGGCTGACCGCAGAGGAAGAAATCGAAAGGCAACAGAAACTCAAAATCGAAAGTGAAAAAGGGCGCAAGGAGGAAAATGAAAACATCGAAAAGCTGCTACAGAAAATACACAAAAAAGGAGGCAAAAATACCAAATAAAAAGTCCTTTTAAGGACTGCAACCAGTCAAGCCAGACGAACTAACAGCCTTCACTAACAAAAGACACCACCAGAGGAGACGGGAACAAAGGACAGCCGATGACCGATCCCCTAGCTGACGGCACAAATACAAACCAACATAAACAGTCCGAGATAGGACTCACTCGTAAGAGCGCATAAGACAAGAATTAGGGTGAATGAACCCACAAAAACCACGGACCTCAACAATAACCACAGCTGAAGAGGCAGGTTGAACGAGGTCCGAATTTGGAATTTTTTTGTTGTTGTTTGGAAATTGGAATTGGCATTTCCTGTTTCTTTCCCCGTTTAATTAATTTGTGACTCTCTCTCTCTCTCTCTCTCTCTCTCTCTCTCTCTCTCTCTCTCTCTCTCTCTCTCTCTCTCTCTCTCTCTCTCTCTCTCTCTCTCTCTCTCCTGTCTCTGTCTTTCTCCCTCCATCCATCCATCGATCCATCCATCCACCTACCCACCCATACAACCTCTCTTTCCGTTACATTACCATTCCGACAATGGTCTCTTTCCGTTATGTTTAACTGTAGTCATCGTCTTCCCCATCTTTCCTTGTTGCTGTTACTAGTGTTACTTCCTCTACACCCACACATTCATCCCGTGCTTGGCTCAACCTCACTTAATTTCTTGAAACTTGTTTCCTGTTTTCATCTTTCGCATTGTTTCTCTTTCTTACTGTATCCCGACTCTCTTTTATGCGTATGTTACATAGTTTTCTTTTGATCAGCTAAACTAAGTGGGACAACAAGGCAGAGGCAGACCAAGAGGAATGATGCCGGATGGGCAGAGTGATATGGAGGAACATCATCAGCAGAGTTGATCTAAAGTACCCAAGACTGAGATCTGTGGGAAGACATGAACGCTAAAGCCGTCTGGCAAGGCACGTGATGATGCTGATGAAACTAAGTATAGGGGAAATGGCAAGAGAAGATGCTGGACAGTTTGACATCACGGCACGTAGGAATATCAGTATCAGAAATGACTGGCAGTACACTAGACAGAAGGATGTGAACAAACACGATCACCAACGCTACGTATGGCCTAGTGAAAGAAGACATGGTCCAAAGTAATCATTGCCCGTCTACACGGCCACTCAGCCATCTTCTTCTCCGTGCTGTATGGCGTCGGTGATCATGTCTTTTCACAGCTGTGTGTTTAGACATGATTTTTCTTTGCGTAATAGTCACAGTAGATTGTAGTGTCTTTCAATGCTGGCATTGCTCATGCTTAGCGGGTTCTCCTAGTCATTGCTGTTCATAGTGGCATCCTCTGCCTAGCGCAGCTAAGGTCGTAACCAGTTCCGTAAACTTTTCAGCTGATCGCCACCTGTATCCAATTAAAAAAATATTTTTATTTCAACTTCATGTAGCCCCTACTTTGACTTTGGCACCTTGCCATCTTGACAGACGGTGGTTTGCTATACTGTGCTTCAAGAAAGGCATAATAACCTCTCCATGGTACAATATCTGGACTGAATTGTAGAGACTATGTGTTGCCCATGCAACACGATCCCTTTCTCTAACTCCGCCTCTCAGAGCTTCGATCCCAAACCAGCTTCCGACTAAGGCTTAGAGCCTGGGCTGCCTGCCAAGGCATGTAATCTTTAGGTTGCATTTCCTCGCACTAGGGTAAGGCGTGTACAAATGACCGAATAAAAACGCTAAACATGTCTCAGAAACTCGACGAATGGGAAAACACACAGTGATATATGTGAACGTGTAAACCCAAGTCTTTATCAACAAAAAATAGAAACATCAATTGGCTCCTAGCAACCACAATGTGTCGCTGCCCATTGTTTGTCTCACCTCCTAGCAACCACAATATGTCGCCTTGCCCGTTGTCTGTCTCGCCTCTTATCAACCACAATGTGTCCCTCTGGCCCGTTGTCTGTCTCGCCTCCTAGTAAACACAATGTGTCCCCTGGCCCGTTGTCTGTCTCGCCTCCTAGTAACCACAATGAGAAGCTGCCCGTTGTCTGTCTCGCCTCCTAGCAACCACAATATGTTGCCTTGCCCGTTGTCTGTCTCGCCTCTTATCAACCACAATGTGTCGCTGCCCGTTGTTTGTCTCGCCTCCTAGTAACCACAATGTGTCCCCTGGCCCGTTGTCTGTCTCGCCTCCTAGCAACCACAATATGTCGCCTTGCCCGTTGTCTGTCTCGCCTCTTATCAACCATAATGTGTCGCTGCCCGTTGTTTGTCTCGCCTCCTAGTAACCACAATGTGTCCCCTGGCCCGTTGTCAGTCTCGCCTCCTAGTAACCACAATGTGTCGCTGCCCGTTGTCTGTCTCGCCTTCTAGCAACCACAATGTGTCGCTGCCCGTTGTTTGTCTCGCCTCCTAGTAACCACAATGTGTCCCCTGGCCCGTTGTCAGTCTCGCCTCCTAGTAACCACAATGTGTCGCTGCCCGTTCTTTGTCTCGCCTCCTAGTAACCACAATATGTCGGTGCCCGTTGTCTGTCTCGCCTCCTAGCAACCACAATGTGTCCCCTGGCCCGTTGTCTGTCTCGCCTCCTAGTAACCACAATGTGTCGCTGCCCGTTGTCTGTCTCGCCTCCTAGCAAACACAATATGTGGTCTTGTCCGTTGTCTGTCTCACCACCTAGCAACTACAGTGTATCGCATGCCCGTTGTCTGTCTCACCGCCTAGCAACCACAATATGTCGCCTTGCCCGTTGTCTGTCTCGCCTCTCAACAACCACAATGTGTCCCCTGGCCCGTTGTCTGTCTCGCCTCCTAGTAACCACAATGTGTCGCTGCCCGTTGTCTGTCTCGCCTTCTAGCAACCACAATGTGTCGCTGCCCGTTGTTTGTCTCGCCTCCTAGTAACCACAATGTGTCCCCTGGCCCGTTGTCTGTCTCGCCTCCTAGTAGCCACAATGTGTCGCTGCCCGTTGTCTGTCTCGCCTTCTAGCAACCACAATGTGTCGCTGCCCGTTGTTTGTCTCGCCTCCTAGTAACCACAATGTGTCCCCTGGCCCGTTGTCAGTCTCGCCTCCTAGTAACCACAATGTGTCGCTGCCCGTTGTCTGTCTCGCCTCCTAGTAACCACAATGTGTCGCTGTCCGTAGTCTGTCTCGCCTCCTAGCAACCACAATATGTCGTCTTGCCCGTTGTCTGTCTCACCACCTAGCAACTACAGTGTATCGCATGCCCGTTGTCTGTCTCACCTCCTAACAACCACTATGCGTCGTCTGCCCGTTGTCTGTCTCGCCTCTCAACAACCACAATGTATCCGCCTGCACGTTGTCTGTCTCACCTCCTAGCAACCACAATGTGTCGCCTGCCTGTTGTCTGTCTCACCTCCTAGCAACCACTATGCGTCGCCTGCCCGTTGTCTGTCTCGCCTCCCAACAACCACAATGTATCCGCCTGTCCATTGTCTGTCTCGTTTCAACAACCACTGCTAAACGAAACGTGGTAAGTTCCCGTTGGAGTCCTAATAACAACACAAAATATGACTAAGTAGCTCCGCGAATGGAAACAACGTACGTAGACACAGGCTAACGTTTGGACCGATCTCTTCACCAGCGAACAAGAAAAGCCAAACAATAAGAAACAGGAAAAACAACAGAATACTCATCTCGATCATCAGTGGTGTATTCAGTTTAACAAACACAAACCTTGAAACGTTTTACTTTTTAATGTATTGATGGGTCATAAGTATGTCAGTGTTTACCTGTTTGTTATGTTTGTTTGTTTCGTTCATTGATACAGACTTTGACACTTTGTCTTTAGGTTGCATTTCCTCGCACCAGGGTAAGGCTTGTACCCTCCCAATTGCGCTCTTCCAACCTAAAGACAAAGTGTCATGGCAGGGCAGACCAGGCCCTAAGCCTTGGTTGGCGGCTGGTCTAGGATCGAAGCTCTGACAGGCGGACAATTAGAGCATTGTTCTGCTGGTCAGGTAGCTTCTGCAGCTTGTCTTGTTCCAGTTGTAGAGGTGTTGCCTTTCCTCTGGAGTGAACTAGGCAGGCCGAGAGAGGGATCATGCTGCATGGACAACACATGATCTCTATATTTTAGCCCAGGCTTTGTGCTATGGAGAGGCAATAACTCCATCCCTTACAAACTATCGTCTGTCAAGACGGCAAGGTGCCAATGAATGAATGAATGAATGATACAGACTCTAGCAGACGCCTATTTGGAATGCAACGTAAACAGACACCGGGGAACTTGCAGATATACTAAAGTAAGAATGGTGTTTGTCCATCAAGAATTATGATGACCATTCATTTCATCCGGTGGGTTTGAAAGTTTGCATCCGTGAGTTCTAAGATGGCTGGTAAGGCTTATTTTGGCTCGAAATGTTCTTTGACAATGTGGGCAAAGAATGCTTGACGTTGCTTGACGTTCCAGGAGGAGGATCTCATGCATTGATTTGTTATATTATTTATTTTTTTGCCCAGCCTTTTTTCCACAGCTCTTGCAGTCCTGTTTTCTTAACAAATGACTACACCCTTGCGTAAGAATGTACGCCACGAATTTCAGTCATTGGCAGCAGTCTCCCAAGTGTCGTGATGAATTCAAAGAGCTTTTAGTGAGATCTTAAGGGTGTCTTTAAAGCGTTTCCTCTTGCCACCTTGGGAACGTTTACCACCGCGCAACTCGCCTTAAAAAATTATTTTAGGGAGCCTGTGATCTGGCATGCGAGTCAAGTGACCAGCCCAGCGAATCTGATTCTTCATTAGCAGAGTGTGGATACTGGTCATGGACGTTCTTTCTAAGACTTTAGTGTCTGGGCTCTGTTGTATCATTACTTTCTCACGGCTTCCTCTGTCGATTCATCATTACTTTCTCACGGCTTCCTCTGTCGATTCATCATTACTTTCTCACGGCTTCCTCTGTCGATTCATCATTATTTTCTCACGGCTTCCTCTGTCGATTCATCATTACTTTCTCATGGCTTCCTCTGTCGAATCATCATTACTTTCTCACGGCTTCCTCTGTCGATTCATCATTACTTTCTCATGGTTTCCTCTGTCGATTTATCGTTACTTTCTCACGGCTTCTTCTGTCGTATCATCGGGGCGTTCTCGACATTAGAAATAACGACTTCACCAGTTATATCATCGAAGAAGAAGAAGAAGAAGAAGAAGAAGAAGAAGAAGAAGAAGAAGAAGAAGAAGAAGAAGAAGAACAACAACAACAACAACAACAACAACAACAACAACAACAACAACAACAAGAACAAGAAGAAGAACAAGAACAGGAAGAACAATAAGAAAAAGAGAAATAATAATAATAATAATAATAATAATAATAATAATAATAATAATAATAATAATAATAATGTCTATTACTAACCTTTTACTTCACCACAAAGCAGCAAATAAAACGATATGGCCACACATCAGGAATACCAGTAGATAAAATCCCCCATGCCACCAACCCCCTTTTTTTCACTCCCCCCCCCCCCCCCCCAAAAAAAAAAAGGAAAGATGAAAACGGGAAAACATATCGTTCAGGGGCGGTAATTGTATAGTAATTAATGAAAAAGTTTGCTCCGAGGGGAAGGTTTTACAGACGCAATTTATTATCCAGCATACCGCGTTCGAAACACAGCTGCGGACGATTTGACAGCAGACCGCGTCGTGTTGGGTTTTACACAATGATATCAGCGCCGGTGGTTCAGAAAGCAATGACGAACTATTTAGCGTAAACTTTAAAAAACATCACAAACAGCCCCACAAAACAAAACGCTGGGGTTAACTGCATCATCCTTTAAAGAATATGCGACTAACATGTTGCTTGCTTGCTTGTGTTCGTTGGCTTGAGCTCCAACGCAAAGCCCTGTATGTCGGATGAAGGCATCCTGTTGTCCAACATCGGTGTGATGTCATACAGGACCTGAGTTTTGCGTGAGTATCCGTTGTCCCATATCTGGCTTATTGGTGTGCAGACTGGTGGTTCCTCGCCGTACAGGCAGACACTCTCCGACTTCGGAGGAATCGGCGATCCTATTGACTTCAGCCAGGACCCCGAAGGGACCTGTTGCCCAGGACGCTCGGCGAGGACGCGTCAATAGGTCTTGGCCAGTATATAACCCGGCCCTGGTGCCTTGGAAACACCCCTGCGTCCCACTAACATGTTAATAAAGAATGGATAATAGACATCGCTACTACTACTACTACTACTACTACTACTACTACTACTACTACTACTACTACTACTACTACTACTACTACTACTACTACTACTACTACTACTACTACTACTACCAACAACAACAACAGCAACAACAACAACAACAACAACAACGGCTACACTCTCTGAGTGGAGGGACATACAAGAGCTCTCTCCAGAAACTATATTTAGGTTATAATGGACTATAGGTACTGAGAATGATCATTTAAGCAATAGAAACTGTTCAAATAGACACATTTTTGTTAATACCGAGAAAATATCAGCTTGTCATTTCACGCTGGTGACGAGTAATCAAAACTTAAAATGGTAATGTGTCTTAAAGAAACATTGTCAGATACTTATCTTCTTAACATTTGTTCACAAAGGGAAGTAAGGCACAACACATTGACAGATGTTTATCAAATTAACTCTATATCAATGTTGATGGGAAAGATCTCAGAATAATAAAGAATATTTACTGGAACCAAGTAGCAGACATTAAAATGGGAAATAAAGAGTTCAATTAGGAACGAATAAAGTTAGAAGTAAGACAAGGATGTGTCTTGTCACCGCTTCTTCCTCTACAGCGAAGTAATAATGAGAGAGATCAAAGAGAAGCCAGGAATACTATTCGGAGGTAATAATATAAACAATATACGCTATGCAGATGACACAGTATTTGTGGCGGATAATGCAAAAGATCTACAACACATGCTGGACATTGTAGAAACAGAGAGTGCACAGAAAGGGCTCTCCTTGAAAATAAAGAAAACAGTAACAATGGTGATATCAAAGAAATGGGTAACATCAAATTGTGAAATGGAAATAGAAGGGAGCATTCTTAACCAAATGGATGATTTTAAATACTCAGGAGCATTAATAACATCAAATGGAAGGTGCACAACAGAGATTAAGAGCAGAAAATGGGAAGCAAAGGCTGCATTCCATAAAATGAAGAGTATCTTATGCAATAAGTCACTATCATTGAATGTAAGAAAGAGAGTGCTGAAATGCTATATAGAGCCTAATTTGCTGTATGGCAGTGAATCTTGGAATATAAATGAACAAATTAGGAAAATCTTGGAAGCAACAGAGATGTGGCTCCTGAGATGAATGTTACGAATTCCTTGGACTGTCAGAGTAACTAACAACGATTGCCCGAGACAGGCTAATGAAACTAAAACATTATATCCATCCATCATGTGCCATGCCGTTAAGCGTAGGTGGTAATGTTTTGCCATTTCACTCGATCACCAGAGTCGTTGATCAGCTACGTGTTCCTGTCTCGGCCATGCCACGTGGCCAAGTCATCCAGGTATTTACTTCTCGGTCTTCCCTTGGTCTCTTGCCTTTGATCTTGCCAGTTGTCATCAAGTTCTTCAATTCATTTCTTCTCATAACATGCCCAAAAAATTTTGACTGTCTGACTCTAATCAGTTTTCGATCTTCATTTGTTTCTTGAAGGACTTGTTCATTGGTCTTTCTGTCTGTCCATGGTATTCTTTGCATTTTCCCCAGAAACCACATTTCCACAGCCATCAGATATTTTTCAGCTTGACTGCTCATTGTCCACGCTTCACATCTATACAAAAGTGCTGGTTCTATGTAGCACTTCAACACTCTTTTTCTCGTTTCAATTGATATCTATTTATTGATCAGTATGGTTTTCATCTTGCACAAGGCTACCTTTGCAATGGTAATTCTTGTTCTATTCTCTTCAAGACATCTCCCATCGGATGTTATGACTGTTCCGAAATAACTGTATCGATTCACTTGCTTAAGAATATGCCCATTTACTCGTATATCACATTGTGATACACTTCCCACCATAACTATAAATGAACTTGCATCTGGCACGGCTCCAGGTAAGAATGGGACAATAGAGGTTATCAGGAGTGGGCAAGACACACTCACTCTACAGATCCATCTGCTAATAGAGCTATGCTGGCGAGAAGGACAAGTCCCACAGGATTTCAAAGATTCAAGCATCATAACACTGTACAAGAACAAGGGAGATCGGAGCGACTGCAACAACTATAGGGGTATCTCACTGCTGTGTATTGTTGGAAAAGTATTTGCCAGAATTGTCCTGCGCAGACTTCAAGTCCCAGGAGATCAAGCCTAACCCGAATCACAGTGCGGCTTCCGACAGAACCGGTCTACCATTGATATGATATTCTCATTGCGACAAACGCAAGAAAAATGCCGTGAACAGAATCAACCTCTGTTTATTGCCTTCATTGACCTCACAAAGGCATTTGATTTGGTCAGTCGTGAGGGTCTGTTCAAGGCACTAAAGAAGATTGGCTGCCCACCAACTCTTCTGTCCATTGTGGAATTGTTCCACACAGGCATGAAGGGTATAATCAAGTTTGATGGTGCAACTTCAGAAGAGTTTAAAATCAAGAGTGGAGTTAAGCGGTGTTGTGTACTAGCTCCCAACCTTTTTAGAGTATACTTTTCACTTCTACTGAAATATGCCTTTCGTGATCAGATGTCGATATATACATTCACTCACGCTCAGATGGCGGCCTCGACAATGCTCAGAGATTGAAGGCCAAGACCAATATTAGGAGGGTACTGATCAGAGAGTTGCTTTTTGCAGATGATGCTGCAATTACGACCCACTCTGAGAAAGAATTACAACGTCTACTATCTGCATTCTCCAGTGCTTGTTCTGAATTTGGTTTAACAATTAGCAAAAAGAAGACACAGATTATGCCGCAAGGTGCACATGGGGTACCATCAATCTTTATGACGACTCCGAACTAGAGATAGTAGACCATTTTACATATCTAGAATTGGAGGTAAATAGTAAATTATCCCTCGATCAGGAAATCAACACCAGGATTGGTAGGGCAGCAACAACAACGAACAAGTTAAGAAAAAGAGTCTGGGAGAACAGGAAGCCTACTGCCAAAACAAAAGTCCTTGTCTATCAAGCCTGTGTCCTTAGTGCTCTTCTTTATAGCAGTGAAGCCTGGTCAACTTACTCACACCAAGAGAAACGTTTAAACAGCTTTCATATGCGGTGTCTGCGAAGAATACTTGGTATTACGTGGCAAGACAAAATCACAAATACTGAAGTATTTGAAAGATCAAGTTTGTGTGACGGTGTGTTCCATGGTCAGTCTTCGTAGAATTAGATCGATAGGACATGTTAGGAGGATGGATGATGGTAGAATACCAAAGGATATCTTTTTTGGTGAATTACAGACGGGTAGGAGATCTCAGGGTCGGCCTCTACTACGATACAAAGATGTGTGTAAGCGGGACATGATTGATACAGGTATTGATAATGCACACTGGGAGCAAGTCGCCGCCGAACGTGTTACATGGAAGGCAAAAATCAGAAATTGAATAAAGACAACGGAGAAAATTATTGCAGATAAGTCACACACCGAGTGTGTGAGACGTAAGATGGTGCATGATGGTGGAAATGACCTTGTGTTCACGTGCATCCACTGTGGACGAACATTTACAGCGCAAATTGGCCTTATCAGTCACATTCGCTACCGCCATGGGTTGTAATTATTATGCCTTTTTGAAACACAAACTATCGTCTGTCAAGACGGTAAGGTGCCAAATGAATATATATATATATATATATATATATATATATATATATATATATATATATATATATATATATATATATATATATATATATATATATATATATATATATATATATATATATATATATATATATTATTCTTCTTCAGCGTTCCGAGCTATTGAGGTTCTTTGCTGCAAATACAATCTGTCTCCATTCGTCTCTCTGGTGGACCTTCTTTTGCCAGTCGTTGATTCCAAGTGCTTTTATATATATATATATATATATATATATATATATATATATATATATATATATATATATATATATATATATATATATATATATATATATATAGAAAAGGCGATGTGTGTATGTCCGTCCGTTCTTTATGCGTTCGCATAAACGGTCCATCCGATTGAGATGAAATTTTCTACACGTCTTCTTCTAATTCCAGTGCAACCAACTGTCATAGTTTTATCTATCAGCTATCAGCTATTACCTTACTAAAATTTAATTTTGTAATTACATGACTGAACATAAGAAAATATAAAACAAGGGACATAACTTTTAGTAGCATTGTTATATCTTAAGTTAAGTCCCCTGGCTATAGATAGATCTATGTTTTTTACAGGAACGGGCCGAACATAGACAGACAGACAGACAGACAGACAGACAGACAGACAGACAGACAGACAGATAGATAGATAGATAGATAGATAGATAGATAGATAGATAGATAGATAGATAGATAGATAGATAGATAGATAGACAGCAAGATAGATCCCCGCTAGGGCCTGGGCGAAGCCGGGCCGGGTCAGATAGACAGATAGACAGACAGACAGATAGTCGGGAACGGGAACGGGATCTTATATGACTACTTATATGAATTAAATGAGATGTAAAATATAAAACAAGGGACATAACTTTTAGTAGCATTGTTATATCTTAAGTTAAGTCCCCTGGCTATAGATAGATCTATGTTTTTAACGGAAACGGGCCGAACATAGACAGACAGACAGACAGACAGACAGACAGACAGATAGATAGATAGATAGATAGATAGATAGATAGATAGATAGATAGATAGATAGATAGATAGATAGATAGATAGATAGATAGATAGATAGATAGATAGATAGATAGATAGATAGATAGACAGCAAGACAGATCCCCGCCAGGGCCTGGGCGAAGCCGGGCCGGGTCAGACAGACAGATAGACAGATAGACAGACAGATAGTCAGGAACGGGAACGTGATCTTATATGACTACTTATATGAATTAAATGAGATGCTCCCCACCAGGAGCTGGGCGAAGCCGGGCCGGGTCAGACAGACAGACAGATAAGCAGACAGACAGACAGATAGATAGATAGATAGATAGATAGATAGATAGATAGATAGATAGATAGATCCCCGCCAGGACCTGGGCGAAGCCGGGCCGGGTCAGCTAGTGTGTGTATGTGTATATATATATATATATATATATATATATATATATATATATATATATATATATATACATATTTATATATATATATATATATATATATATATATATATATATATATATATATATATATATATATATAATATATATATATATATATATATATATATATATATATATATATATATATATATATATATATATATATATATATATATAATTTGTTCAATAAGGGAAGTAACGAAAACACACAACGGAACATTTGTATTAAGTCAGTTACAGTTCTTAGACCATTAAAATTTGTTCCATATCACATAAGGGCGTCGCGATTAATCCCAGCATTTTTGGCTGTTTATGATTTACCATGCAAGTTAACAGTCAGTCTTTTGACATTGCTTTCTGAACGACTGCCACACCTCATTATCATCATGTGCCTTGCTAGCTTGCGTAGGCGCTCATGTCTCTGAACAGATCTCGGTTTTTGGTATTCTGTATTAACCCTGTTCATGATATTCATACACGCCACCGTCTCATCCCATCCTGCATCATTTCTCTTGGTCTGCCTCTGCCTCTCTTCCCCTTGATCTTTCCAGTTGTCACGATGTTCTCCGATGCCTGTCTTCTCATCACATGACCAAAGAAAGCTGTTTGTCCTTTTCTTATTGTGGTATGTAATGTTCTAATTTCATTAGCCCCTTTCGGGCAATCGTCCAATCAGTCCAAGTGATTCGCAACATTCGTCTCAGGAACGACATCTCTGTTGCTTCCAAGCTCTTCCTAATTTGTTCATTTATACTCCAGGATTAACTGCCGCACAGCAAAACAGGCTCTCATTGTATATAGCATTTCAGCACTCTCTTTCCTACATTCAATTATAGTGACTTATTGCATAAGATACTTTTTTAATTTATTGAATGCAGCTTGTGCTTGCCCTATTGTGTTCTTAATCTCTGTTGTGCATCTTCCATCTGATATTATAATTACCCTTAGGTATTTCAATGTATCAACTTGATTACGAATTGTTCCTTCAATTTCTGTTTCACATTTTGGTATCACCTTTCTCTTTGATATAACCATTGTTTCTGTTTTCTTGATATTCAAGGAAAGTTCTTTCTTTACACTCTCCGTTACCACAATGTCCAACAAATTTGCAGTCTTTTGCATTTTTTGGCATCAATATTGTGTCATCAGCATAGCGTAGACTATTTATATTATAACTTCCGATTAGTATTCCTGGCTTCTCTTTGATCTATCTCATTATTACTTCGCTATAGAGAGAGAAGTGATCCAGTGACAAAATACATCCCAGTTCGTACTACTAGCTTTAATTGCTCATAAATGCACTCATCGTTTTCATTTTAATTGCTGCTACTTATTTCCAGTAAACATTATTTATTACTCAGAGATCTTTCTTATCAATGTTGATTTTTTCCAACATTTTAATTAATTCATCATGTTTTACTTTATCAAATACCCTGGTATAATCTATGAATCACAAATATATGTATTTCTGTGTCCCTATTGATCTGCCTATTAGTGTTCGAAATGTGTATATTGCGTTATGTGTAACTTTTCGTTCCACAAATCTATATTGTTCTTCGTCAATTTTCATGTTAATTTTCTTTCTTGTGTTTCCTCTTTAGAATTCCTAGAATGCTCATATCATTGTTAAAAATCAATGGAAGGCGATCTACTTTCAATTTTTCTGCAGCTGATTTCGATTGCGGTATGTGGGACTGAGAATGGCTTTAGCTACTCCTTCGCCACAGACACCGGATCTTGACCCGTTACAATTTAAACACAATGAAGCGTTAAAAACAGAGAAGTCCTATTGAGGGCTCAGGGCTACCACATTAAGTGCGCTAGGTGATAACCTTTCACATATATTAGGTGGTAGTCAGTGGCGGACTAGCCAGGGGGTTGAGCTGGTCCGATGACAAATGGATCACCTGAAACTCTGATGAAGTTAGCACCTTTAGACAGTGTCAATATGTTTTGTTTTTTTTTGGGTTGCATATCCTTTACAGGACATCGCTGTCAACAACAGCATCTTTCAGCTGTATGTTGATTTCTTGGCAAGATTACGCTCAGTAGTTTGCCATTGCTTTCTGAGCGGCCGGCTCACATACCCCGTAAGTTACCGATGCGATTCGAACCACTGCTAATTCTCACCTTCATCACGTCACCGACGAGAGTATACGAGATTACGGAGAAAAGTCATAACCTCTAAGCCACGAAGACGGCGTCACTATGTTACACATGTTAATTACTTTTTAGTAGCTCTTG
>JACEFZ010003326.1:0-112500 GCA_014155875.1 Cepaea nemoralis | reverse complement strand
TTATTCAGTCATGTGTGTGCAATTGCTGGTTTTCTAGTGACTTCGGCTTCCACCGACTACGAACTGTAATTTTAGTGACATGATGTTGTTTTGGCATTCTGGCAGCGGCCTTATGCATGTATACCCGTGTGTGCTGTTAGTTTGTCGAGACTGCTGTCTGTTCCAATTTTCACATGGGACAGTGAGGAGTATTATGGGGGTGACCATTTGCCGTGAAGTTGGAACCGCGACTAACTAACTAACGACTAACTAACTAACTAACTAACGACAAATAATTAACGACTAACAACAGTAAAGGTTCTATGTAGCAATTTTACACTCTATTGTGTAACTGCAATTGAATGTGGTATAAACACGGGTGTATCCTCTCCTATATTACAGAGTTAACGCTCTGTGCTGATAATCTTTCTGTGTGATCTTGCGAGGAGACTTAGGGAGATTACTCTGCACTTAGGGAGATGTCCGTTGCACTTAGAATTTAAAAATATTAAGTTAACCTTAAGACTTAGGGAGATGTCCGTTGTAAATAGGACTTAAGGAAATGTCCGTTCTAAATAGGAATCAGGGAAATGTCCGTTACACTTAGGGCATTAGGGAGATGTCCGTTTTACTTAGGGTGTATTCATGTGCATAGAAGTGTTCCTTTATCTAAACCACATCATTCACTATCAGGATTGCATGTCCTTTATAACAACTCTCAGAAAACACAATTCTTCATGTTCTGATTTTTAAAAAGTCGCTTAAAAGTCGACAGGAACGACTTCATTGCACTGGGTTTGTATCCCATATGGTCTAATTGATTTCCACAGATAGCATTTTTTTTTTTTTGCGCTCGCTCGGTTTGAACTCAAGTGTAGTCGATACACACTACTTCTAGTAGTGCTGGACTGAATGTTGCATGTGGATTAGCTTTCCCTATTAACAGTGGCCCTCGCCACCAGGCGAAACCACTCCGACTTCAGAGGTACTTGTAATTTACATCCCCAAGTCAAGGACGATAGGTCAACATTTTATTCCAACTGTCCGGTATAGGGGTTGAACACCTTACCTCGGCATCAACACACCGGATGTTTAAGAACACGCGTTCTTATCCATTCGACCATGCTGATCTACCACAGATAGGATAAGCTGAACACGTTATTATCTACCATCAAAATTATAAATATGGTGTACTTGAAAGGACAACACTCCATTCACATCTTACTGCAACTGGTACCATCGGTATAGCGGTTCTTCGCTGGTTGTTGATGATGGAAACGGAGCACGTGCTGGAATGTCCAGAGTTCTGTAAAGTCGTTACTTAACTCAGCTTGACTCAAGGACGACACTTATAAATTCGCAATACAGCGACTGTTAACAAACATCCAGAGTTGTACACGACAAAGGGTGGTAAAGTAATGAATATGTCATGTGTTACTTTAACAGAACGTGAAGTTTATATTGTAAATTATTTTCATGTAATATCTCGACATAAAATTGTTTAAATTGAGACCTTCCACTGTTTTCTTTTATATGTGTGCTTAATTGTGTTTATAACCAGTTTTATCACAGGCATAGACTGTGGTGGAAAGTCAGCTGGCACTTATCTCGTATGTAAGATTTCTTCTTGACACCTTGTCATTATTTCTATTTTATGTTCTTATTTTTCTTATCTTACTTTCTTCCAGTCCATGCCGTGTGGCGATGGTTATCAGCATGGGCGAATGGATACAAGCGCCACCGAGCTGGTGGCACAAGGAGCAGACATGCTAAAAACATCTGATGGCGGTGGATATGTGTTTTCTGGGGACAATGCAAGAAATATCATTGTCAGACAGAAAAAGCAATGACCAAGTACTAAAAGAAACAGATGAAAACCGTAAACTGATTACACACCAGCTTCACACGCCAGTGATCCGGGGCTTGTTTCCGGATCCGGTCAAGGATATGCAATACTGACGATTTCAAACGAGAGCGAAACTCGAGTATAGTGCTTACATATTGACGTGGCTGGGCCTTAGGTTCATACCAGAATACGATCAACGTTGCCAGTAGTGGGTTGTGCTCAATATTTAAATTTCAAATCCCGAAACAACCAAATAATCAACTCTTGAAATCTCGACTGAAACGAGGCCTCGCGTGCCATTTTCTGACAGCTGGCGGGCCACAAGTGGCCCGCGGGCCGTGGTTTGGGAACCTCTGATCTAGAGTCACCTGGGCGAGGCTGCTCCTATGGCGCACCAATTTACGCCGTTTCTATGACTCTCTATTGAACGAAACAGAATTGTGTTGGAATTTCTAAAGAAGGTAGTTTGTCACTGCGTTCCTTACCAGCAGTGACCATAGTCGTCGATCAGCGTAGCTATTGTCTTCAAAACTAGATCCTCTGCCTGCCGTCGTGAATTTCGAAACCATAACCTACAACTATCTGTCGGCTGCTCTTCAACTTCATCGATCACATGCACCCATGGTTTCACGTGACCCTGATCAGTGGGAGAGTGGGGGAGGGTTAACGGGTACTCCACCTTGCCCAAGGGTTTCCCGTAGGCTAGAGGAGGAAAGGTGGCACCTTAATTATCCTTTGATAGGGGATTCCTCTATTCCGCCACTCGTAGATTAACAACGATTGTCTTAATCCTTTAAACAAAACGGTTTAATGTGTGTGTGTGTGTGTGTGTGTGTGTGTGTGTGCGCGCGTGTGTGTGTGTGGGGGTGGGTGTGAGTGAGTGTGTGTGTGTGTGTGTGTGTGTGATCGCCTGACGCAACACATGATGATAATGTTGTCATCAATACCGGCGTCCCTTGCAGTGCCCCAGGGCATGGTGGGAAACTGCTCTGGGAACGCTGATAAATAGGAGTGCCCGCCAGTTTCCCGCTCTATCAAACTGTAGCAACCGTGGCCGAGGGAACGAGTATGCTCATATCATCAACACCATCATAAATGGAGGCTTGAACCAGCCCTCGCCGGTCACAGGACCAGAGCAGGGAGTCACCAATGTCTTTAGATTTAACCAATACAGGCCTGTGTGGTCCACGGCGCAGTCGATGGAATACACAAGCCCCGAAATCTTGTTCACTAACATGTCACTGTACAGTGAATTAGGCACAGTTATCTTTCCTGGAAATGCACCAATTTGGGGACTTGATATACCAAAAGATGGTCACCATGACTTTCCCAGCAGATTCCTGCTTCTGTTCTTAATCGAGACATCGTTTGCTTCCTTTGAAATATTTCTACTCATGTATACACTCTCCCTTGACTCAGACAACTGTATCCCTGCTGAACCATCATTCTTCTATAGCTTTTACAAGATTTCACGCTCTCATTTAAAAAAAAAAAACGAATAATACCTCGTTCTTTCACGATGCAAGCCGATAGCGGGGAATCATTTTGTAATCACAATTGTGCATGCGCAAACTTCAGATCCTCACAACCCCTACCTGGGGAATTGCTTAAGAACCCGTTTGTGTCCTGAAATAAGATTTTCTGTTGTCCATACTCTTCTATGCACTTATAATAAAACTGCTCTTGCTTAATTACTTTCCTGCTTATTTTTTTCGTCTGCGCGTTTAAAAATCAGAGGATGTGACATGCATTTTATGACGCAAATCAACATCCAACATGGGTAACCCTGGCTGTAATGCTGCCATGACACGTACACAACAGTGCATTTTCCATGTAACCTGGTAATTAAATCCGGCATTCCTTTGTGTACACATACATTCACATTTTCCTTGTAATATGTCTGGCTAAACGTCTCAGGTGGCACTTATCTCAGGGTGTCAGATTTATTCTTGACATCGTTTAATCATTTATATTTTCCATTGTTTCTTTTTACGGTCTTACTTTCTTATGGTCCACATCTTGTGGTGTTGGGTATCATATCTGTCCACAGCTTTCTGTTTCGTATACTGCCAATCATTTTTGATACAGCTGTCACTGTATAGCATGCTGATAAATTGTCCAGAATCTTCTATCTTGATCCACCATTACCATTTACTCCTGCAGATGTCCTGTTCTCGACGACGCTATTCCAGCTTTCGACTACTCGGGATTGATTGATTGATTGATTTATTGATTGATTTAGGAATCGACATCACAGCATTCGGGGCATTCCCATAAGTGCTCCGTCCCCATCCTCAGCAGCCAGCGAAGAGTTCCAACACTAATAGAACCAGTAGCACTCTGATTATAAGTCCGTCTCGCCTTTCCTTTGAGCGTTGAGCGTCGGCCAGATCCCTTCGTCACTCCTCGTTGTCTCATTCTTGCCAGACCATGGTAATCCATTTGCTCTTCCGAGGTGTGCACATGCTCCCACAAGGCCGCAACCACGTCTGCCTTGTCATGTATCAATACTCCACCAAGTTCTGCAGAGCCAGCCAATCTGTCCGCCTGTTCATTTCCCAGCACACCGGCATGCCCCGGAGAAAAGATCCAGGCGATGCTTGTCACCCGTGACCTCCGAAGCGAAGCAAGCCACTCCGCACGAAGTCTGCCCGTCCTCATCCTCGTCAGCATGCTTTCTGGGTCAGTTACAATCACGATGTGTGTGTGTGTGTGTCGTATTCTCCATCCAGCGGAGAGCCGCAGTGACTGCCTCCACTTCCATTCTTAAGCTGGATGTTGTGGTATCATATGCCAGGCTCTCCTGTCCCAAACATCGACCATTAGCTTTGGCTATGAACCCCCAGCCACTTCTCTCACATCTTGACACCGAACCATCTGTGTAGATAATCACATCACTCGAGTGAGCATTGTCTTGAATTAGTTGCTGGATTTCCACTTCCGTGGCCCCTGCTGGCCACTCCCTGCACTCCCGACTTAATGTGATTATAACTCTGCACAAGTCTGACTGCTCCGCTGGCACTCTTACCCACTCCTCTCCACGCCTAATGTTCTCCAGGGGGCACACCTGTCTGATCGTATCCTCCGCCTGAGCCATCCATGATTTCCCTCTTATCAGTCGCTGACCCTTAACTGCGTCCAGCGCCTCATGCAGTGGGTGGTCTGTGTCTGCAGCTACTCTGAGGTATGCCTTCGCCTGCATCACCTTGAGCCTACCAGCAACAGTCGGCAGACCAAGGATGTAACGGATGCGTACTACTGGGGTGTCTCTAGTGCATCCCAGAATGACCCGCATAGCTTCGTTCTGTATGCGCTCTAACTACACTACTCGGGATGTGCCTAAAGAATGTTAATTGTCCACTTCTGGTGCGAATAACGAGTTCTCTTTCAATATATCTTGATCGCGCTTTTATCTGCCCGTCGTGCTCCTCTACTTCTGATATACAAACATATCTCTGCAAACTCAACATAATTCCACTCTAATCTAGTAATTGTCCACGTTTCATGTCCATACGTAGCTCTTAATAACTCTCTTTGTCGCTTCGATTGGTTCTTCCAGATTTTAATGATTCCTGTGTTATCTTTTCGTCTGTCTCACAGAATACGCTCAATATGAAAGGCAACAAACTGCAATGAGTTGCCGACGCGGCATACTGGACATATTGTGTCGGACCTCAATATGTTTCCTCAAATTGTCCTCAATAACTGAAGTGTTCAGTATAGCCATGTCCTCCTCATCCGATAAGGATGGTGAGTTCTTTGTGGCGAATTTGTTAAGCCTCGTGTTCAGAAGGATTCCGTCATACTGTTCTCAGTGCAGTTTTTTTTTTTTTTTTTGGTCTGAAACCCCTGGAGGTGGTCGCCGAGCTCGAGAGTTTGTGAACTCTGCGACATTCTCGGCATGTGGTTTGATGATGAGGTGGATGAGACTTTTCTGTCCCACCTTTCATATACTGCCTATAGTACCTTGCAGTGTAGGACAGTGGGGGGGGGGGGGGGGGGGGGGGGGGTATCTTGAGCCTAGAAATTAAGGCAGCCTGGCGACTGCAGGCGCCGCGAACTGTGCAGTTTAGGGTTGTCTTTTCGTCCCCGATAGAGGAAAAAAAAATCCACACCTTACTAAGGATTCGAACCCGGGTCTTCTTCCGAAGGAGAACCCGATATTTTAGCCACTTCATCGTGTTGATAGGTCTTACTTTATCGAAAGCCTTTGTGTAGTCAATAAAGCAAATATGTAGGTCTGTGTTTACTGCTATAGAACGTCTAATTAATGTTCTCAGCATAGACACAGCATTTACTGTACCCTTGCCTTCTACAAACCCACATTGTTCTTTTCCTATTTTGGGTTGTATTTTCTTCCAACTCTTTGTATGATAATTATCTTAGCAAAATATTCGTGATGTGACTCATTATACTAATTGTTCGATGTTGATCACATTCCAAGGCTCCTGATTTCTACGGGTTTGCAATAAACATAAATTACATAATTCAGGAGGTATATCCTCAGTATCATATATTGTGTTCAGCAGTCTGGTGAATTGGTGTGTACTATATTCTTCTAAGGCATTGATCATTTCTGTTGTGATGTTTGGACCCGGGTCTTGCTAGATTTCATATGGTTAAGAGCATTCTGAACTTCTATCTTCAAAATTGATGGTCCTTCATTATTATTCCGAAAATCATACTGTTCTTCTCTTGTATCATCATAAAGGTGTTTCACATAATCTGACCATGCATGTAAAATCTGATCTATTTCTATTATGATTTTTCCATCTCTTGTTTTCAGGCAGCCTATTGATGTAGGTGTTCTTTCATTATTAAGTTCCTTAATTCGTGTGTGAATTAATTTGGTATTTTACTGTTGTGTTGTTTTAAAAAGTCGATGCAATTTTTCTCAAGTTATGCTTCTTTTGCCTCTTTAATAATGTTCTGACTTTTCTGTGAATCCCTTCATATTTATCAGGATTATTTTGTTTGGGTGCCTACTTGTTTCCATTAGTCGTAACATTTCTTCAATCATCCATTTCTTACGACCTACTTTCTTTAATTTTGCGAAAGTTGTTTCTGCAGCCAAACTCATTGAAGTCTTCAACATTTCCCATTGATCATCCACATCTTAAAATTGGATATCTAGATAAGACAATATATCACATCTGTTCTTTACTTCTATGTTACAATTGGTTTGTATTGCCGTGTTATTTTTCAATGTACATAGATCATATTTAGTGTTTCTTGGTGTATACTTGACTTTCTTTAACTTTACCTTAGATATGCATGTAATCAATCCGTGATCACTGAAACAGTCTGCATTTGGAACTGCTTTTGCAACGGTTAGTGCATTTCGACACCTTCTGCTAATCAGGTTGTAATCAATCTGGTTTCTAATCCTGCTGTCAGGACTCGTCCATGTCCATAGTCTTCTTGGATGTTGCTTAAACCAGATGTTTCCAACAATCAGTTCATGTTCTTTTGCCCATTCTACAAGTTTGTATCCTCTCTCGTTTCGTTCTCCCAAACCATGTTTGCCTACTGTGCATCCATCGCTTTGACATCCTACTTTAGCAATGAAGTAACCCATTGTGATGTTTATTTCTGAATTTTTACATTTCTTCAAAGCATTCTCCGTCATCTCATCTCATCTCATATCATCATGTTCCTCTTGTACCTTGCAGTGTTGAGGTGAAGTATAAACAGCGGGAGAGTGCCCGCTTATGGGCTTCATGTATCGATGGTATAATGTTGGTTGGTAACCTACTTTCATGGCCAAACCATTTGGCTTGCTGCCTTCTAATAAAATCTAGTGCATCTATAACCCCCACTTTAGTCCTGATTTCTTCATTTCTGATCTTATCTCTTCTTGCATACATTGAGTATTCTTCTCAGGAATCTCATTTCTGTTATTGTGATTTTTCTTTTCTCTTTTTCTGTCATTGTCCAGGTTTGGCATTGGTAACACAAAGTTAGTAGGAAGATTGTGTTGTAAAGTGCTTTCTTAGTAATATTGATACATGTTTGCTCTTTAGTATTGGTGCCATTTGTCCAACGAGTTGGTTTGCCTTATTGCATCTATTTTCGATCTCGTCTTCTGATTTGCCATTTGATGACATTATACTTCCTAGGTACTTGAAACACTTTACTGTTTCAAGAGATGTTCGTTAAGGTGAATCACTGTTGCTTTTTTTCTTTAGTTACAGTAATTACCTCTGTTTTACTTGTGCTAATGTTCAAGCTTATGTGCCCTACACATTTTATTTAGACTATTCATGTGGTCTTGTAATTCAGCTTCTGATTTTGCTATTAGTGCTTGGTCATCCGCAAACAGGAGTTCTCTAATGGTGTAATTTGCATATGGTTCTTCTTCTGTGTTCTTGTCATGCGGTGTTCTTGAGGTCTCTGTTTGGCTGGTTTCTTTACATATGTTGTCTATATATGTTATGAACAATAGAGAGAACAAGACACAACCTTGTCGTACTCCAGATCTTATGGTGAAGGGTTCTGAGTGTCCTCCAGTTGCTCTCACTATGCATTCACTGTTGTTGTATAAGCTTCTACATAGGTTTGTTAGATGTGTACTCACTCCATATTGTTTAAGGATTTTCCACAGCTTGTTTCTATCTACTCTATCAAATGCCTTTTCTTGGTCGACAAAGGCTAAATAGAGTGTTTCGTTGAATTCGATTGATTTTTCTATAAGTTATCTAGAGCAAAAATTACATCTGTGCATTCTTTGTTTTTCCTAAATCCAAGTTGTGTTTCGCTTAGGTGGGGTTCTATAGTAATTCGTAATCTTTTCTCAAGAATTTTGCAAAATATTTTCCCAGTATGACTCAACAGTGAAATGCCTCTGTATTGTGTGCAGTCTCTTTTGCTGCCTTTGTTTTTCCGAATTGGGATAATTATGGCATTTCCCCAGTCTCGTGGTGTCTGTTGTTCTACCCAAACATGGTTGAATAGTCTATGTAGCCATGCTGTTCCTACTTCTCTTGCTGCTTTAATTAGTTCATTTGGTATTTTATCTAAGTCCTGGTGATTTGTTCAATGGGGCTAATCTTACGGCTTCTATAATTTCTTCTTTAGGTATGTCTGGTTCTAGTTCTTATGTGGCATCTGTGTCGGTTTCTTGAATTCCTGTGACATCTGATGGGATGTTGAGAAGTTGTTCGAAGTACTGTTTCCATCTTATTAGGATTTGTTTTTGTTCACTTATTGGTTCTCCATTTTCGCTGTTAATTATTTCAGTTGGGCCAAATGATTCTCCTCTGGTTCTCATTGCACTTATCTTTTTGTAGAAGTTTCTAGTTGCCTCCTTGTAGTTTTTATTTAAGATTTCTCCATACTCCTCCCAGTCTTTTTGTTTTTCTGTCTTTACTATTCTATTTACATGTCTTCTCACTACTCTGTATTCTATGTAATCGTATTCCTGTTTGCTCTTTGACCACTTTTTATATTTTTTCTTTTTGTCTTTTACAGCTTTCTTTACTTCTGCGTTCCACCAACTTGTTATTTTCTTTGTTCGTATTTTGCGTTTTTTCGCGGTTCCACGTGTTATTTTTGCAGTATTTAAAATGCTTGATTTGAACATCTTCCATTCTTCTTCCACAGACTTTCTTTTTATAGATAATTTTACAAAGATTTCAGTTGGTTCTTTCTCATAATTTTCCCTCACTGCCTCGTCTTTAAGGTTTTTTTTAAGTTTACTGATTCGCATGGCGTGTATTTTCCTGGTCTCTGCTTTTTTCTTCTGATGATTCTTATTGTGGCGACGACTGCTTTGTGGTCTGTGTTTATACTTAAGTTGAGCACTGCCCTTGCATCTAATATATTCTCCATGTCATTATAAAATTCCTCTACACTATCATCTCTGCTTTTTCCTGTTGGGGCATGTATTTGAATGACGTTTATGACAAAAGTTTTACTGATTAATTTTACCTATAGAACCCTGTATTACACTGCCCAATATCTTTTAATAGATTTTCATGTTTCCAGATCCAAGATCATTGTTACACCTCTTTGCTTATTCTCTCCCCTAGAATATATAATTTTAAAATCCTCCCCTGTCTTAATCTCTGTCCCTTTCCATCTCGTCTAACACATTCCTAATATATACATATTTTCTCTTCCCATTTCTTGTTTGATGTTATCCAATTTTCCATCTGCGCTTAAAGTACGAACATTCCATGTTGCCAATTTCAGTGTTTCTATCCTTTTGTGGCGTTCTGCGACTTGGCGAATCATGATGAACTAGTTATCTTTAAAGAAGGTAGTTTACCGTTGCTTCCCTTCCTGGCAGTGTTCGTACTGGTCGGTGACCGTAGCCATTGTTCCGTTAAAGAGATCATCAGCCTACCGTCGCGAAACTTGAGACCATAACCAACAACTATCTATTGGCTGACGTCAAAATTCCATCAACCACCTGCCATCCATTGTTTTCTTATGAAAAACACCCATAAAACGGTTACGAAAAACATCACATTATCCCCAGAAAATCACAGACAGACCTTGGACTTTTAAAAATAATGAAGTAGGTCAATATCAGCATATTAAGAGAGGTGAGAGACAGGGATGTGTAATGTCTTCAGATCTTTTTTCCCTGTAAAGTGAAAATATTTCCAGAAATGTAGAAGATATGAAAGGAATCATTGGTGGACGAAACAGTAATAACATTAAATATGCGGATGACACAATGTTGATTGCAGACAATGAGCAGGATCTGCAACATTTAGTAGATGCGGTTATTGCACACAGTGAACTACTGGGATTAGAATTAAATTGTAAGAAGACACAGATTATGGTCGTCACTAGGAAGAAGGAAATACCACAATGTAATATACAAGTAAATTGGAATATTCTTAAACAAGTAAAATCGGTGCAATTATCTCGGAACAGTCATAACATGTTATGGGAGATGCCTTGAAGAGATTAGAAAAAGAATCGCCATGGCGAAGATAACCTTTTGCAAGTTGGAAAACATACTGACCAATAAAAATGTGTCATTTGCAAAGAGAAAAAGAGTCGTGAGGTACTGCATGGCTCCTGTGCTTTTGTATGGATGTGAAGTGTGGACAATGAGCAGTCAAGCTGAAAAACATCTGATGGCTATGGAAATGTGGTTTCTGAGGAAATGCACAGAAAACCAAGGACAGACAGAAAAACGAATGTCTAAGTCCTACAAGAAACAAACAAAAATCATAAACTGATTAGAGAAATTAGACGTAGACAGCTAAAAAATTTTTTTTTCACGTTATGAGAAGAAATAAATTGGAGAACTTGGTGACAACTGGCAAGACTGAGGGGAAAAGAACAAGGGGAAGGCAGAGAAGTAAATACCTGGATGGCTTGGTCATGTGGCATGGTCGAGACAAGAACACTGAGCTGATCTACGACTCTGGTGATCGAGTGAGATGGCGAAACATGACTGCCTAAGCTTATCGGCATTGCACATGATGATAAGAAAATCACAACAGCGGCCCTCTGCGAAAAACACAGTTATTCCGTCACCATTTTATCGGAATCACTTTCCTATTCGATGAACATATTGTTAAAAATTTAGTATATATGAGAGGAATCTAGATTGGGGGACATTACATCAATAACATTAGATATACAGATGATACAGTATTGATTGCAGACAACGAACAGTACCTGCAACATTGAGGAGATGCGGTTATTGTATACTGTGAACAACTTGAGTTAGAATTAAATTGTAAGAACGCAGAGATTATATCGTCTTTAAGAAGAAAGAACTACTACAATGTAATGTATGGGTAAGTGGGAATAGTATTAAAACAATGTAATGTGTGGGTAAGTGGGAATAGTAGTAAAACAATGTAATGTATGGGTAAGTGGGAATAGTATTAAAACAATGTAATGTGTGGGTAAGTGGGAATAGTATTAAAACAATGTAATGTATGGGTAAGTGGGAATAGTATTAAAACAATGTAATGTGTGGGTAAGTGGGAATAGTATTAAAACATATTAAAACAATGTAATGTGTAGGTAAGAGGGAATAGTATTAAAACAGTGTAATGTGTGGGTAAGTGGGAATAGTATTAAAACAGTGTAATGTATGGGTAAGTGGGAATAGTATTAAAACGATGTAATGTGTAGGTAAGAGGGAATAGTATTAAAACAGTGTAATGTGTGGGTAAGTGGGAATAGTATTAAAACAAGTGGAGGTCTGCATGGCCGAATGGGTAAGAACGCTCGTCCTGTGTGCTGATGCTGAGGTAGGGGGTTCAATCCCTACACATGACAATTGGACTAAAATATTTATTTCTCGTCCTTGACTTGGGGACGTAAATTACAAGTACCTCTGAAGTTGGAGTGCGTGTCGCCTGATGGCGAGGGACACCGGTAATAGGGAAAGCTAATCCACATGCAAAATGCATTCCAGTGCTACTAGAAGTATCGTGTATGGACTACGCTCGAGTCCAAAGCGAGTGAGTGCAACAACAACAACAAATTATTAAACAAGTGAACTATCTCGGAACAGTTATAATATCTTGATGGGAGGTGTCTTGAAGAGATTAGAACAAGAATCGCTATGGTCAATATAGCCTTTTGCAAGATGGAAAACATACTGACAAATAAACGAGTGTCAATTGCAGCTGGAATATGTGTTGAAGTGCTACATAGAATCCGTACTTTTGTGTGGATGTGAAAAGTGAACAATGAGCAGAGAAGCTGAACAATATCTAAGGTCAGTGGAGATGTGGTTTCTGGGGGAAATGCAAAGAATACCATGGACAGACATAAAAACCAATGAACAAGTCCTTCAAGAAACATATGAAAACCGTAAACTGATTAGAGAAATTAGACGTAGAAAGTCAAGATGTTTATTGGCACTTTATGAGAAAAAACAGGCTGGAAAACTTTTTGATATCTGGCAAGATTGAGGGGACAAGAACAACTGGAGGGCAAGAAGTAGATATCTGAATGGCTCGGCCACATGGCATGGCCGAGACAAGAACACAGAGCTGATCCACGACTCTGGTGATCGTGTGAGATGGCGAAACATGGCCGCTCAAGTTAATCCGCATGGCACATTTTGAATGTTCAGGCTATAGTTTACGTATTCAAATCTGTTCTTTTTACAAGGTCGCTCTCTGGAATAATTCAGGGCCATGATTGGTAAATGTAATTTGAATCTCACTGCTTAAAATCAACTTCTAATTGAACATTCGTGTGTTGCCGGGGTCCAAAAGGGAAGCCAGAATAGCAACACTGTAGCCTACCACGCATGTCGTAAGAGGCGACTAAGGAGGCTATGGTTCCGTCGCCCTGCTACCGAGTGAGTGCGTGGCGCGACACTGTGAGCTGTGAGTTTCGTGTGAAATGCTTTCGAGGTATTTTGGAACGTGACTGCATGTTCGGAGCGATGGCAGCTGGCTATGTCCCAGAGTTGACCGGTTTTTGCCTTATGCAGAAATGCGTGGCTGCTGGGCTTCTGGTTGACTGCCACTGCCATCGACGATGAACTGTATTTTCGTGGACTGTGTGGGTGAGCATCTAGGAAACATCCAGATGGGAAAATGACTGCCGATTCCATCAGAGATAAACTGGATGTTTCGTGGGGGACTATTGTGTTGACATTCTGGCGGCGGCATTATGCACAGTGTATCTGTGCGGGCTGTTGTTTGTCGAGGCTCCTGTCTTTTCCACTTTTCACATTGGGCAGTGGGAGCGTTTTATGTGATATTCACTGGCACAGGAACAGAGCATAATGGGGACGACCCGTTGCTGTGAAGTTGGAACCGTGACTAACTAACTAACACAGATTGCCAGAGGTGACTTGTAGAAATACTCCAATAAAATCATCATAATGTGCCATGCCGATACGATTGGATGGTCATAGTTCACCGTTTAATACAATCAGCAGTCTTGGATTCTTCTTTAGTTGCATGTCCTTTACAGGGCGTAGAAGTCAACCCCAGCATTTTTAACTGTTCGTGATTCCTGGGCAAGTTTACGTTTAGTAATTTGCCATTGCTTTCTGAACGACCGGCACCCATACCATTTCATAAAAAAACCAATCGGTCTGTTGCCAAATCGCCGACAGTTGTGTTTCGAAAGTGGGTAAGCGGGATTAGGAACTGCGTCCGTAACACCTTCGCCACGGAGATGGCAGTCTTGGATTAGGTCTGTGTTATTACCTCAGTTATGCCATGAGGCCACGCCTTCGGGGTATTTATCTCAGTGCCTACCCCTTGCTCTTTCCCCATCAATTTTGCCAGTTGTCACTATGTTTTCTCGTTTATGTCTCTTCATTGCATCTGAGACAATGTATTTCAAATGACTGTTACCGAAACATTTACTCGCAAGCATAAGCTTGTAAAAAAACGTCTTTTATTTTTTTGTGCGTACGCTGAGGCAGCGCAAATCCACACGGCTCGTCATGCTGATAAACTGTTTACAGTATTCTGTACACATACTTTAAAGGCCAATCTCGAGGTCAGAAAAATATGTTGCGCTTATCTGTAACAAATGACAGTACTTTTTTTTTCGTTATAAAGGCGCTTTTCTCCGAGTTTCTCCTCTAACCAGCGACTGGTGGCTGCCCTCGCCAGCGATCCTCAAGAATCTGCAGCTTGCAAAGCTCGAGAATCGGGGCAGGAAAGCCTTCGTCGTTTGAGAAGAATCCTTCTTGGCCTGTTTCATTATATAATTATCAACCTAGTATAGCCAAGATGCAGCCGTGTACAAGTGTCAGATGGGCAGAATTTCTATTATTGCTTTTGTTAGCGACAATTCTTTGTGGACATGAGCAGTCAGTCTCAGCTACAGAAGGCGCGAGCACCGATGACAACAAACTTTGCCAGAGATTAAGGTAATTTTTGGTTTTAGAACTTTTTATACTCATTGGGGCGTACAGGGTATATGGTGCTAACCCCATATTTGTATAAACTAATCAACAGTCGATGGGTCATGTGGTTCACAACGGCCGCCTTTACTTCTCATGACATTTCCTGGCACCCATTTTAGGCTGTTCTATCCAAGGAAAGGTTATTGATTTCAGCTAACTAATTATGTCCACTACGCTCTTTTAGATGTCGATTAATGATTTCATACTTGATTAGTGTGGTTTCAGTTTATATATATATATATATATATATATATATATATATATATATATATATATATATATATATATATATATATATATATATATATATATATATATATATATATATATATATATTTGTGTGTGTGTGGTTAGTCTTCACCTCATTCAATTCCTCCACCTTCTTATTCTTCTTCCTCTTCATTCTCGTCCTCATCCTCCCCCATAGCCTAGTCTCCCTTCGCCTCTTCCTTCATAGATCTCCCATTTGAGCATAGTTCCTAGACCATGTCATCCTAACTCTCCCTGTTCTCAGTCATCGCTTCATAAACTGTGTGTTCGCATCTTTCCCAGTTTTGCCAATTTCTGTTTCTTTGTCGGGGGCAAAAAAAAATCCTAACCTGCACAGTTCGCGGCGACTGCACTAGCCAGGCGGCCTTAATTCCTCAGGCTCAAAGACCCCTCTGCCATACACCGCAAGGTACTATATTGGCAGTAAATGACAGTTTTTCAGTTTTTCTCCATGTCCAGGTTGGCATGGTTCTTAACCTTCCGGTGTTCTTATGCCGAGGTAGCGGGTTCAAGCCTTACGCTGGTCAGTTTGAATAAAATGTTGATTTGTTGTCCTTGACTTGGAGTTGTAAATTACAAGTACCTCAGAAATCGGGGTGTGTTTGCCTGTTGGCGAGATACACTGTCACTAGGGAAAGCTAATCCACATGCAAAAGTCAACCCGTTGCTCTCTCTTGTAGTAGAACGTGTATGGACTACGCTTAAGTACAAAGAAAGCGAGCCGATCTGTGAAAAGATACTGATCCATGTATGATAAAGCCCTGTGCAATGAAGTCGATACCCCAGTGATTAAACGTTTTTAATCTATAAACTGACTTTCTCAATGTGTATCATATCAAGCAACGGAGTCTTTCCCTCATCTCTTTATTAAATGGATTGTATTTACTTACGAGGGTAAGTTAATAAGTAATAAGCTCTCAGTTCTATGCAGCCGGCTTGGGAGGAACTGATAAAACGATGGGACAAGTGCATTAATGTTGGTGGAAATTATGTTGAGAAATACAGGGACAATGTACGTATAAAAATAAACTGGTTTCAAGTTGTTATCATAGTTAGTTATTTTTCTACAGCCATTTGAGGCTTACTTATTAACTTACCCTCGTATATCCATAAGCTCGGCATTTCTGATTGTGTGATATCGTTTTTAGTATTCTATTCTGCGCAGTTGGAGAGCTACCTGGGCGTAACAACAATGGAAGAATCGTAAACAATCTTAGGTATGCTGATGACTAGTAGAAAGTGAGCAAGAGTTTTTATTATTATTATTAAGTGCCTTGTCGATAAGCCTTGGCGATCATGTTTCGCAACCTCACACGATTACCAGAGTCGTGGATCAGCTCCTTGTTCTTGTCTCGACCATGCCATGTGGTCAAGCCATCCAGGTATTTACTTCTCTGTCTACCCATTGTTCTTTCCCCCTCAATCTTGCCAGTTATCACCAAGTTCGCTAGATTATTTCTTCCAGTAATGTGTCCAACAAATTGTGCTGTCTGCGTCTAATTTCTTTAGTCAGTTTACGGATTTCATCTGCTTCTTGTAGGGCTTGCTTAGTGGTTTTTGTGCAAAAATGGCATCTGTGCATTCTTTGTTTTTCCTAAATCAAAGTTGTGTTTCGCTTAGCTGGGGTTCTATAATAGTTCTTAATTTTTTTTTAAAGAATTTTACAAAATATTTTCGCAGTATGACTCAACAGTGAAATGCCCCTGTATTGTGTGCAGTCTCTTTTACTGCCTTTGTTTTTCCAAATTGGGATAATTATGACATTTCCCCAGTCTTGTGGTGTCTATTGTTCTACCCAAACGTGGATGAATAGTCTATGTAGCCATGCTGTTCCTACTTCTCTTGCTGCTTTAATTAGTTCATTTGGTATTTCATCTTAGGTGAGGCTAACCGATCCTAACCCTGCTGGCTGCAGGGCCAGGCGTAGTCCACACCTCATCCGCTTATCTAATGCTATTAGTGTTACGTCCTCTAATTGTGATTCTTCTCATATCTTCTAAATTTCTAAAAAACAAAAAAAATAAATAAATAAATAAAAAATAGTTTCACTGTATAGGGAAAACAGATCTGGAGACATTTACACATACCTGTCGCACACTTCTATTGATATGCTGATATTGACCTACTTCATTATCCATCCTTATGTTTTTTTACGAAGGTCTTTCCCATGAATTTGTAGATCTGCAAGCATCTTCTTCATGTTGCATGTCTTACTTTATTGAAGCCTTTGTGTGGTCAATGAAGCAAAGGTGTGGAGCAAGAATTACAAAACCTAATGGAATAAGTAAACAGGCATAGCGCAGAATGTGGCTTAGATATTAATATTCAAAAACCACAATTACTATGATAATTAGCATTGGAAAGGAGAGGCCATAATGAACATCACGGTAAATGCGGAGATATTAGAATATGATGGCAGAAGTGAAACAGAAATCAAAAAGAGTATAGGAATGGCTAAAAAGGTTTTCAACAACATGAAATCAGTATGAACATCTAGAGAGATTAACAATGCATTAAAAAATGAGAACTGTCAAATGTTATGTATATTCAACACTACTATATGGCGCGGTAGCTTGGAAAATGAACAAACAGTTAGAAAGACGAATAGAGGCTCCGGAGATGTTGATATACCGAAGAATATGCCTTATGCCATGGAAACAAAAACAAACAAATACTAAGGTCCTAGAAAAACTGGGAATTAAAAGAGAGTTGATGAAAGAAATTTAAAAACAAAAAAGGGGCAAGTGAAATATTTCGGCTGAGTTGCCAAATTGGCCAAAGTTTTAGTGATCACCTGCATCCCTGTGGATTTGAAGTTTCTGCACCGGTCTGACACAAAGGTTTTCTAAGCTTGGAGAGGGAAAGGAGAGTTTTGCAGCAGTCCCCGCGGAGATGGTGCTTCACTACCAGGTCATGAGACAAACCTCTACTCTAACCCCACTTCTATAGACGCTAGCACTTTCCAGGGCTCAGACGACCTGCATGCAAATGCATGGCACTTACAGTGATATAACTCAGTCTTCTAGTGGATTCACAGCCCACCAACAATCCATCCATCCAGCTAACCATAAAACCAACCGACCAACCATTCAACTAACTAACTAGCCAATCATCCAATCAGCTAACCATTTATCCATGAGTGATTGGAAGGGCCGAATGTAAGACGGGCCTGTGTGCCCAATTTGTTACCCTTTGAAAATAAAGATCGTTCGTTCGTTCATTCGTTCGTTCGTTCGTTCGTTCGTTCGTTCGATCGTTCGTTCCAACCATTCACCCATCCAACCATTCATCTATCCAACCAACCAACCAGCCAGTTATCCAGTCAACAAACCAGTCAACTCAAGAATCCATCCATCCAACCAACAATCTAAAGAACCAGCTAACAAACCAGGCAATCGGCAAACCAACCAGCTAACCAACCAACTAACCAGCCAACCAACCATCACATCAATCATCTAATCAACCAACCATCCAAACAATCAAATCAGCCAACCAATAAGCCAACCAAACAGCCTAGCGTGCA
Source organism: Cepaea nemoralis (assembly GCA_014155875.1). Classification (NCBI taxonomy): domain Eukaryota; kingdom Metazoa; phylum Mollusca; class Gastropoda; order Stylommatophora; family Helicidae; genus Cepaea; species Cepaea nemoralis. The sequence goes on along the minus strand of JACEFZ010003326.1, from coordinate 94,020 downwards.
AAAATGTCCTTATTCAGAAAATATTCAGAATCAAATAGTCGTAATTTTTTTTTCTTGTGGGGGGGGGGGGGGGGGGGGGTGTTAACGTTTTGACAAGAGCGATTTTGTATAACCTGTTGACAAATGGAAATATAAAAGATAATAAGGTCAGAGGTCGCCAGTGGAAGGAACAGCATTGTTGATCAACAGAGAAGATTATCGATAAACAGTAACACAAATATTGCATGGATATGGAGGGGACATGGTCGCCTACGCAGCACGGTATGCCCCTATGGTACTAAAAGTTAGGGACTCTCCTTGCGGTAGTTGATAAGATGCTGCTGTAGGGTTCTGAACTTTGGGAAAATGAGGCAACTGCCCTAACGGTTAAGTAAAAAGGACATTAAGGAAGGTAGTAAACGAGACATAAATCAGAGATGTTGAAGTTATGACACACACAACTTGCAGTCTCCGAAATATGTTACGTTTTCTGACAAGGTCGCGTGTCACAGGCCACATGTTGTAAGCTCGCCCTCATTTATTTTGACTGGGAGACATGTTTGCAAACTACAAGCAAAATTTCTCATGTTATGAAATTGTGAGCAAGAATATTCATGTTATAAAATTTGCGAGCAACAATTCTCAAGATATGAAATTGCGAACAACAATTCTCAAGATGTAAAATCGCCAGGAACAATTCTCAAGATATGAAATTTTGAGCAACAATTCTCAAGATATAAAATTACGAGCAACAATTCTCAAGATACGAAATTGCGAGCAACAATTCTCAAGATATGAAATTGCGAGCAACAATTCTCAAGATATGAAATTACGAGCAAGATTTCTCAATTATGAGACTGCAAGCAACAATTCTCATTATGAAAACACAAGCAACCAATTCTCATGTTATGAAAACACAAGCAACAATTTTCCTGTTATGAAAATGCATACAAGCAACATTTCTGAAGTGAACACATTTTTACAGACAATACGTAAACACGTCCGGACTTTAATCTATTTCTATAATGTCCTCCTCTAAAAGTACTGGAGAGTTTTGGCCATCATAGACCATAACTTTAGAAAGGGAAAATCCTAGCTTTTGGCCATCATAGACCATAACTTTAGAAAGGGAAAATCCCAACTGCACTTCCTGGTGTTAGAGGTTGGGAAACACACCACGGTGTGGCTAACGCAGCTCTGGGGACCGAGTATCCATCGGGGATAAGTAGACAACTCTGCAGCTGAGCGGAGTGGGACACTCACTTGTCCTGAAAGTCGGAAATGGCTGTCAAAGGCTGAGATAACAGACCCCCATGTTGATGTGGAAGTCAAGGGAAAACCACCACATTATCTTCCCAAGAATTCATGACAAAACACATTTAAGAGGCAGTGAACGGCGTTAATGGCTGTCTTAGGACATCCTCTTCTCGGTAGGGACAGTCATGAGACATAGGTGACCGTCATCGTCATCCAGCTACTGATTGCAAAATCATAGCAAAAGATCTACAACATTTGCTGGACATTGTAGTAACCGGGTGTGTAAAAAAGGACTCTCCTTGAATATCAAGAAAACGGTAACAATGGTGATATCAAAGAAAATGGTGACACCAAAATGTGAAATCGAAATAGAAGAGAAAATTCTTAACCAAGTGAATAATTTTAACTACCTAGGGGTATTTATAACATTAGATGAAAGATGCACAGCAGAGAGTAAGAGCAGAATAGGGAAAGTATAGGCTGCATTTCAGAAAATGAAGAGTATTTTATGCAATAAGTCACTATTATTGAATGTAAGAAAGAGAGTGCGGAAGTGCTATATAGAACATGTTTTGCTGTATGGCAGTAAATCTTGGAATATACATGAACAAATTAGGAAGAACTTAGGAAGCAACAGAGATGTGGTTCCTGAGACGAATGTTGTGAATTCCGTGGACTGCCAAAGTAACTAACAACGATTGCCTGAAAGAGGCTAATGAAACTAGGACATTATTTCAACAATAAGAAAGAGACAAACAGCTTTCTTTGGTCATGTGATGAGAAGAGAGGCACTGGAGAACATCATGTCAACTGGAAAGATCGAGGAGAAGAGAGGCAGGGGCAGACCAAGAATAATGATGCTGGGTGGATTGAGACGGTGGCATGGAGGAATATCATCAGCAGAGCTGATTTAGAAAACCAAAGACCGAAATCTGTGGAGAATCATGAACGCCTACGCGGCTGGCATGGAATGTGATGATGATGATGATAATGCCGTTGCAAAGTTTATCTTTCTTGTTTGTTTCCTCAGTTATAATTAAACCGTATTCCAGGAGTTACACAGAAGTTGTAAAACATAAGAGAAGTAACGTGTCTTACAATCTTTGATGCCAATACTTTTTCTGTTTACGTTTTAATTGTTAATTACATTTTCTAATTTCGTTTTTTTTTTCTTCTTTAGATCTGTTTATGTTGTTCCTGATGAAGATAACTTAGACCGAAAAGTCGATTAATTGTGTTGTGGTGTAACTTGTTTTTTAAATCTTTCTTTTCATGATATTATTATCATGATTATTTGTACATTGTGGTTTCCGTATGCCGGATTGGTGTTCGTTGCCAGGTATGTACACTGTCCGTGTTATTTTCTCTCATTTTTTTTTTTTTTGCAGGCGTCACATATGCCTAACTTTATCCATTGTGTATAGCTCAGAAGTTGTTATGTCCTCCTCTGGTTGGCGCAGATCTGGTACGATTCACGGCCTAGTGCAGATCTGGTAAGATTCACGGCCTAGTGCAGATCTTGTACAATTCACGGTCTAGTGCAGGTCTGGTACAATTCACGATCTAGTGCAGATCTGGTAAGATTCACGGCCTAGTGCAGATCTTTTACAATTCACGGTCTAGTGCAGATCTCGTAAGATTCACGGCCTAGTGCAGATCTTTTACAATTCACGGCCTAGTGCAGATCTGGTAAGATTCACGGCCTAGTGCAGATCTTGTACAATTCACGGTCTAGTGCAGGTCTGGTACAATTCACGATCTAGTGCAGATCTGGTAAGATTCACGGCCTAGTGCAGATCTTTTACAATTCACGGTCTAGTGCAGATCTGGTACAATTCATGGTCTAGTGCAGGTCTGGTACAATTCACGATCTAGTGCAGATCTGGTAAGATTCACGGCCTATTGCAGATCTGGTAAGATTCACGACCTAGTGCAGATCTGGTACGATTCATGGTCTAGTGTAGATCTGGTACAATTCACGGTCTAGTGCAGGTCTGGTACAATTCACGATCTAGTGCAGATCTGGTACGATTCACGGCCTAGTGCAGATCTGGTACAATTCACGGTCTAGTGCAGATCTGGTACAATTCACGGTCTAGTGCAGATCTGGTACAATTCACGATCTAGTGCAGATCTGGTAAGATTCACGGCCTAGTGCAGATCTGGTAAGATTCACGACCTAGTGCAGACCTATTACGATTCATGGTCTAGTGTAGATCTGGTACAATTCACGGCCCAGACTACGTCGTTTTAACATATAAAAAAAAAAAAAAAAAGATACGATACTATACCTTAACACTTTAAAAATAATCACAGCGTAGTCCACACATGTGCTACTAATTCTTGACTGATTTTTGCGTGTGGATTAACTTTCCCTATTACCAGTGCCCCTCACCATCAGGCGAACACACTCCGACTTCTGAGGTACTCGCAATTTACACCCCCAAGTCAAGGCCGAGAAGTCAACATTTTAGTTCATCTGACCGGTGTAGGGGTTGAACCCGCACCCTCGTCATCAACACACTGGATTTTTAAGAACGAGTGCTCTTATCCATTCGACCATCTGGCCTACTTATCCATTATTTGTCTTAATGGGTTCGAATCCCTACACGGCCAGTTGTGCTTAGATGTTGACTTCTCGTTCAGAAATCAATGGCAAACTACTGAAGGTAAATTTGTCCAATGCGTCACAAACACCAATGTGGGGATGGAGGTGACTGTAGTGTCATGCAAGGGACATACAATTTTAACAACTGTTTCAGTCAACTTTTACGTTTTCAGCTTCCGTACTGCGGTATTAATTAGAAGTACCGTGTCTTCGATGTTTGCTCATCATCACTGTCGTCATTATTATTATTGTTTATTTATTTATTTATTTATTGCCGGTATCTCTGACCGAGGGGTTACACGACTTTCTTCATAATCCCGTTTATCCACGCAGGATAACTCAGCTCGCGAGAATTGGAAGCGGTTTATCCCGCGTTGGTGACTTGCGGAATAACTGAGCCGGCCGCTCAGAAAGCAGTGGCAAACTACTGAGCGTAATCTTGCCAAGAAATCAACAATCAACTGAAAGACGCCGATGTTGACAGCGATGTCCTGTAAAGGATATGCGAATTTAAAAAAAAAAAAATATTTATTATTATTAGTAGTAATAGTATAAGTTTTGGCTTCGTGCCCCTTTACTTTTGCGTACACTGATTTACTTCTGTTGCAGCCATTTATTCTCTATATGTGTTTATTTCTGCTGCTATTTATCCTCCACACGTGCATATTTATGCAGCCATTCATCATCCACACGTGCTTTTTCTGCATTTATCCCCCACACGTGATTTATTTATGCAGCCATTTATCACACACGTGTGCTCATTTATGCAGCCATTTATCACACACATGTGCTTATTTATGCAGCCATTTACCCTCCACACGTGCATATTTCTGCAGCCATTTATCCACTTTACTTTACTTTGCTTACTTTTATCAAAACTGTCATTTACTGTCAATATATGGCAGGGTGTATGACAGGGGGATCTTTGAGCCTGAAGAATTAAGGTCGCCTGGCTAGTGCAGATCGCCGCGAACTGTGCAGGTTAGAATTCTCTTTTTGCCCCCGACAGAAAAAAAATCCCACCTTACCGAGGATTCGAACCCGGGTCTCCCGAAGGAGAATCATGCGTTCTAGCCACTCGGCCAGCCGCTCCTCACATGAGAAGACCAGAGGGCGGGTCAGCTGTTTAATAGCTGACCTCGTTAGACCTCGCGGCCTCTAAGAGGAGCTCCCGCATAGATTCCAGAGGGCTGGGAATCATACACAGGTTGTTGCATGTGCATATTTCTGCAGCCATTTATCGCCACACGTGCTTATTTCTGCATGCGCATATTTTTGCATACATTTATCTTTATCGCCCAAGCGTGCTTATTTCTGCACGTGCATATTTCTGCATACATTTATCTCCCAAGCTGCTTATTTCTGCACGTGCATATTTCTGCAGGCATTGGGTATTTCCTATCCTATGGCACTTACTCTCACTATACATTTAAATATACTTGTTATATATACACCGCTTGCTTGCTGGCGCAGAATTCGTGTGTTCGAATTCCCATCGAGGTGAATTGTTTGGGCACTTAATTTGACATAGGGTTGATGATGAGTGCTCAACCTTGCAAAAAAAAAAAACCAAAGCCTTGTGTATTCATCACATCTGGCAACAAAAGTCTAACTTCTGGCTTTCACGTGGCAGGACTTTAAACTTACTGGAAAAGGGGTGAACGGCGAGTCTCTGGCGCCGTAAAACCAGGCTGGTCTAGATAAGTATGTACGTACTACAGACACTACTATTTGAACTAGGCAGCCAGCATAAGGTCACCATAGAGTCGATACCATCTCACTGTTGAATACCCGGAAACGACAGAGCTGATCAACTAGCTAAGGACGGAGCTATAGAAGAAAATCCTGATGTGCCTGTTTCATACCACCACAAGAAAAGAATGATCAAATCAATCAGAAAGCCACCAAAACCAGCTCAAGATGATTAACACATTATGGACAGACTAGACAAAATCATTATTCCGCTCCTCCGAACTCCGAACAGGACACAATAGATTTTTTTTTTCATATCCTTTACAGGACATCGCTGTCAACACCAGCATCTTTCAGCTGTATGTTGATTTCTTGGCAAGATTACGCTCAGTAGTTTGCCATTGCTTTCTGAGCGGCCGGCTCACATACCCCGTAAGTTACCGATGCGATTCGAACCACTGCTGATTCTCACCATCATCACGTTACCGACGAGAGTATACGAGATTACGGAGAAAAGTCATAACCTCTAAGTCACGAAGCCGGCACACAATAGATTGCGCAACTAAATTCAAGATTGGCAAATCGGCCATGTGTACATGTGGATTGGCGTCGCAGACAGCCGATCACATACTCAAAGGCTGCACCAAAATAAGGCACATCTAGGCACAACTTCAGGCCTGGAGACGAAACAGCGAAGATAAACTATATGAACCATTGCGTGAACTAAAATAGACAGCGAAGTTCATACATAAGACAATATTGTAGATATAGACAAATTTCAAGTGAACGAAAGAAGAAAACACAGCCTAAAATATACATCAAGAAACGCCATTGAAAGTGAAAGCTTCCGGTGTGATATTGACCATATAAAAATATAGAACTTTCACCATATACCTCACAAGGCATGGTCAACTGTCCTGTATCTTCATATAGGCTGGGACACGGGCTTAACGAAACTGTGAGGCCACTATGTTTTGTCGTGTATATGAACAATGCTGATCTAATACAATAACAACGATGTTCTTTTTATCCTCCATAGACAAGACATTTCACTCCTGCTGCAACAAGTTTATGCCGAGACCCCGTACCCGGTGTTTCTGAAAGAGATGCTTCCAGATTGGATTCAGGCGTTTCTACCAGATGTATGCAGAAAACAGAGGAAAGATACAGCAAGCCACTCTTCAAAGAATGGACACATTGGACGTCGCCGAACAACATGGCCGTTTCGTTGGAATGATTTTGCTAGTAGCAAACAGAAGAACATGCTTCATGTAGAAAAGAGCATTAATGAAAATCGTTTGGTTATTCCAAAAGAGAATACAGTTGCTGGAAAAAACTTTACTCGAAAGAGACGCGGTACTTCTGCGCATGAATTGAGTTATGCCCGTGTTGAAGACCCTCTCTTTAGAGCGAAACGGTTTTTGGTTCATGGTTTATTTGGGGGTACTGTATTTTGGGGGATGCCTCTTAACAGATTCAACCCTGGTCCAACAAGACCATCCACGCAGTTGATGGACTATTCTATGAGAATCATGTATCCTCATACGACCACTTTAATCAATGACAACCCTGCCTCTAGAACGCCAAGGAAGAGGCTATATGCGAGGTAATACCAATTTAAGAACAGCGACATTTGGCAGTGCTTATCTCAGAAACAAAAGGGAAGTGAGTGAAACAAAGGAAGATAAATCAGCTAATATGAAACGAAGAACGAAGAGATTTCTGTTTGGAGAGGCTGCAGAAATCCAACCAATGCCGTCATTGTTCAGCATAATGATGGGAACCGCTCAAGATCCAAACACAGGCAAGCCGATAGAGTTCGGGGGTGACATTATGAAACATATGATCGTGAACTCATTTACATCGCAACTTCCACTGCTTGCCCAACCACCACCCGGCAAGGAACCAAACGAGCTGGTAAAGATAATGGCGCCTGTTTGGTACTTCTCTAACATGCAGCAAGTCATGGTACCCCAGTCGAGTAGAGGCACCAGGACTGTTAACCGCAGGACTTACGACCGGAAACAAAACCAACATGGTTACTATGGGGACATTGTTCCAGGCAAGAGAAGGAAGAGGTCGCAGCAATAAGAAACCATTGGTAGCTTTGGTTACAATGATATTAACATTGATGGCATCTCGATCCCTCCTAGAGCGTTTGAAACATTCTATATTAAGACCCAGTGATTCTTGTGGGCGTGCAACATCTAGCGTTGAACCTGTCTGGGCATACCGTAAAGATTCTGGGCATACAGATGAGATATTAGGACCCAGTACTACATGTGGGTGGGTAACATGAAACGATGGACTAAAAGGAGTCCTAGGCACATCGAAAAGATGTATGAAAGAATATTTCGAGTCGCTACACAGTCGACTTTGGACGAATAGATGGTGTTGAATAACATTGGCACCGTGGCGACCATTGTAAAGTCAGGTTTTGTTTCGTGAACCCTTGTTTACCACGTTAAATACTTATGATTTACAATCAAAGTGTGAAACAGTAATTTTCCCAAAATGCTCTACGTTTGTGTGGCTTTGATTGACTGAGATTAATAATAAAGATTACCGCTTTAGGACAATGCTCTCCGCGTTTCTGACCAACCACCATTAGGTTTTTTAATGTGTCCTATGGTGTGCTCTTTACTCCTTTTGATTTCTGTAATACGTCAGTAAATACTAGTGAATTTATTTGTCATGTTACACAGAAAACCAACAACAGGTCCGTGTCCTTTTCTAGAAAGCGACAACAGGGGCGTCACTAGGGGGGTGCGGGGGGTGCGGGCCGCACCGGGTGACACCATCAAGGGGTGACACCAAAATAAAAAAATTGCAAATTTGACAAAGCAGACAGCAAAATAACAAAAATTTAACTTTGTCCGAGTTTGTCGAAGTTCTTTATTTATATTTTACCTGAAGTATTGAAGTTATATTGTTCAATTTGTTTTCTTTCTTATGTCCTTATTAACTTTTTGACTTATTTTACAAACATTACTATATGCGATTATATATGGTACAGGAACACTCGGAAGAAGACCATGGTGAAAGTCTAGAGGGGTGACACCAAGAGTTTACCGCACTGGGTGACACCAACCCCAGTGACGCCACTGAGCGACAAGCTTCTGTTTGACAGAAGCGACATCGCCCCATTTGGGACAGACCCATATAGGATCCTCGCCCGGTGCTACGGGGTTCGTGCACTGAGCTGAGATTACCCGGACTAAGGCTTGAGTTAGCAGTAGAACGGCGCACTTATGGGTTACACCCTTGTGCCGTGATGTTGATCCGTCGACTAAAGTAAATCATAATTGTTTAATCTCACTCGCCAGCTGTCGAAGTGTAATAGGTGCTGTGAATTCAATCGGAGGGAACGAAGCAAGTCACGCTTCAAAAAGTACCCAAATATACACACTAATTATAATATGTCGGCTCTCTGGTGAAGTGGTTATGGATGCAATTCGTAATCCTGCATACCGAGTTCGAAACATAGCTGTGGACGCTTTGGAAGCAGATTGCCTTGCGATTGTTTCCATACAATGGTATGAGTGCCGGTCGCTCAGAAAGCAACGTCAAACTACTGAACATAAACTTGCCCAGGAATCACAAACAGCCACACAAAATAAAATGTCATGTCGATGCTATTTAACTCTCTGCTACTTGCGTATGTTTGTGTATGTTGTATACCGTATTTCACTGGCTGATCAAAATTTAAACTGCACATACGCGTCCTTGTGTGTTTCAGATTGCTGTGTCAGTTCATTGTCCATACATACAATGTTCTTGTATATGAGCCGCGTTTTATCTGTCGCCTTTGTTCTTCTGTATCAGCTATATTCTCGTGTCTTCAATGATCCGTGGAAAATCTATGTTCTCTTGAGTTCTGTCTGTCTCCGTTGTAGTTTTGTCTCTTGTATATGTCATACATGTTCGTCTTCATCATCTATGTTCTCTTGAACTCCGTCTTTCTCCCCTTGCAGTTTGTTCTCTAACGTGTCCCATACATTTTCTTCTTCATCTATTTTCTCTTCAGCTCCTTCTTTCTCCCGTTGTAGTTTATTCTCTTGCATGCCCCAAGCATGTTCTTTTTCATCTATGTTCTCTTGAGCTCCGTCTTTCTTCGTCAGTGGTAGTTTATTCTCCACCATGCCCTACTCATGTTCTTCATTAGCTATGTTCTGTTCTCTCTGCCTGTGTTATGTGCATCACCAGTACTCTGGTTCAATGCATCATTGTTCAGTGGCGTAACCAGGTTCTATTGTTAGTGGGAGTGAGCACATATACGGTCGCCATGACACATTTAAAATGGCGTGCTGGATCACTTTTATTGCACCAATCAACAAGGCACCACTTTTCAACAATGGAGCATTCGGGGATCAGGGCTGCAATCGCTCCCCCTAGCTATGCCACTGCTTTCTTCCCATATATCTTGTTTGTTAGTTAAGTCGCAGTTCCAAATTCACGGCAATGGGTCGTCCCCATTATGTTCTGTTCCTGTGCCAGTGAATATCACACAAAATGCTCCTCACTGCCCCATGTGAACAATGGAATAGACAGGAGTCTTGGCAAGCCAAAAGCCCACACAGGTACACTGTGCATAATGCCACCACCAGAATGCCAACACAAAAGTCCTCCACGAAAAATACAGTTCATCGTCGATGGAATCGGCAGTCACCAGAAAGACAGGTGTTATCCCATATGGCTCAGGCTCTTTCCGCAGGGCGACCCGCTGAAAGCGCCGCACAAAACATAAACTTCGTAGCTACAGCGACGACTCCCAAGAGTCTCCTGAAAAATGCACTCTTGAACCGAAAGGTACCAATGGAAAAATATATATATATATATATATATATATATATATATATATATATATATATATATATATATATATATATATATATAGTTGTGGGACAAGCAGGAAACAACTCAATGTCTCTGTACATGGTACGAACTCGCGGCAGGAGAAAGACACCCAGTGTCATGACCAGGGTGGGCCTGCCCTCAGAGTGTATCAGGAAGGTAAAGGGCATAAACATTCCAGGAAAGGGACTATTTCTGATGATCAGAAGCCCCCTGTCGTGCTTGCTTTGCTTCATAGTGGAGTTTTTCTCTCTCTCACAAACTCTCTCTTACACACACACACACACACACTAACACAGACACACAATAACACACACACATGCACGCACAATTATACCTTGCTGAGGGTGCCAGCGACAGCCTTGCTGTGCTATGACAACAGAGAGGCGGCACCGTAAGGGGGCAGCCTAAGCAGCGAAAGAGGGCAGCATTTTGAAAACTTGCATCATTAAGGGACAGCATTTTGAAGAATTACATCACAGTGAAAATATCTACTGCACGGCCCTGGTGCCAGCTGGCATTAAGAAACCCCATGCAAGATTTTGACCACACATCCTACTCGTGCACCACGAAAAAACATGACTATCACGAAATGAGGTAAACTCAAAGGATCTCACATTTAGTCATTATGATCATGTACCATGCTGGAAAACCTGGGTGATCATGGTTCACAACCATTGTCTTCTTTCTCTAGCACCTTCAGATGTCAACGTCAATATGTTCAATGAAAGCAGCGGTCAACTTCGTCAATGTGTTATCAGGGACATTAAGGGAAGCAAAGAACAGTAACACTGTTACCTGTCATTCATGCCGTAAGAGACGACTAATGAGAATAGTGAAGTCAATAACATTGCTGTACAGTAAATACAGTTTGTTCAAGTACAGTAAATACAAACACTAGATTCAAGAACAGTAAATACAATTTGTTTTCAAAATTCCATCCTGTTTATTCTGGAGACGGAAACAACCAGCACTGACAACAACACAGGATAATGCTATCACTTTAGCAGTAACATACAGAACACAATGGCAGATGTGACACAATCATAGAAGTGATATCAATGAAGGACAAGAAACATATATGATGATGATAACAACAAGAAACAACTACAAACAGTCTCACAATCAGCTCATGAGACCTATAACATTAATGTTGATTCATAACAGTAAATGGTGACAGCAACAGGTATGCTACAAAAAACAACAGATAAAGGTAGAAAAATAATCTCATGACAGATGCTGCCGCCATGGTATAATGTGAGGTGACTCATTCCTTTCCAAGAAAATTCTGACAATTATTCAACACTGACTTTATAAGGCAGTGTCAGTACTAGAGATATGCATGACGGCAGAGAAAGAAAAAACAAAACTCAGTTCTATCACAACTGGGAACTGAATCCCAAACAAGTGTTGACAAGCAAATATACTGATCACTATGTTACAATAGCATGCCTGCCTGCCTGCCTACCGACCCAGTTATCATGTGTTCAGATCCTCTTTGAGGCAGGGATTTCCGTTCAATGGCCTGGTGGTCCAGGTTGACCAAGCCTACAATGGGCTGCAGGACATCTCCTGGGAAGTAGAATCAGCATACTGACCACATCACCCATTAAGATACTGACCACATCATCCATTAAGATAATGACCACATCATCCATTAAATGCCAACTGGTCTAAACATATGAGACTAGCACCATATATCCACAAGGTCTCTTGGCATGAAAAGAGACCCTGTTCTATTTTACTTTGTTTTACATTACAACAGTGCTACTTCTTCTTCTTCTTTTACAATACTACAGTGCTACTTCTTCTTCTTCTGCTAACAGCACTTGCTATCTGTCTATTTCAGCATGGGACATACAATATGATGGGTGGTGACTTGGCATGAAAAGGGACCCTGTTCTGTTTTACAATACTACAGGGTGTTTGTAAAGTCTCATTACACTTTGTATATAGAAGAAATTTGAAACGATTCTTCCAATTATAACACCATTCTGTGCAAAGAATTACCCCAACAGATGACAGACATTCGCTGCATATTGCTTCACGGTGGACTGTGGAGCACATTTTGTTTATAACATAGTGCACTTCCTTTTTCAAATTTTTGTATACATACAAAGTGTAGTGAGACTTTACAAACACCCTTTCCAATGTTACTTCTTCTGCAATCAACATTTGCTATCTGTCTATTCCAGTATGGGACACACAATACGATGGATGGTGACTCATTCCCAAGGTGCAAATTATATGTGTCTGTATCATTCATGTCCCGCTTACACACATCTTTGTACCGTAATAGAGGCCGACCCCAAGATCTTTTACCCAGTTAACTAACATAACTATAATTAACCTACAGTTAAGTTAACTGAATTTCAAAAGTTAATTAACAGGCACTATCACTGTTTGTCAGCCACGTAGTTGAAATCCTGCTGTGCTTTTTGCTGATCGAGTCTGTCTTGTAGAAGAGGCAAGAAGGAGATATAGCCAGGCTTCATGATGATCAGAGGATCAAGTAGTTTCATGGTGGTAGATCTGTAAATATAAATAAACACTCATAAACAAATCTGGGTTACCGAGCTCCACGATGTGAAGCAAAGAATAAGCTCACTGTAACCCACTTAGCACATGTGTGTTTGTGTGTGTGCGTATGTGTATATGGGTATAACCAATACTGTTGTATGCAAGTGAAAAATAGCAATAAGCAGACAAGCAGAGAAACATCTAATAGCAGTGCAAGAACATTAAGTCAAACTGGTCATAATAGACAAGATCGCCTTGCAGAACCCCAAAGAAGAATAGTCAACCGAGACAGAACTGGTGTCATCAGTCATTATATGCTGAGGGAGATACTGAGAGGATCTGAGCACTATAACTAATAGTTCAATTGCAATAAGGATGATCTGGTGACTATTTCCATAAGAGCTCTAGTCTCCCCCCATTGATGACTCAACAGAATCTCCAAGAACAAATTCCAAATGTTCTACAAGAATGAGAATCTTAGGATATGTAAATTCTTCTCTGTATCTTTGTGTTACATCTTCTCTATTTCTGTGTCATATTTTCGTCAGATGCAACTGCGTTGTCTAGTTATTAAAAATGATTGACTAAGTAACAACAAAAGGACAAAGCACCAAACAACACAGTCACCTGTTTTCTGACATATTTCACCATCAGTTCCAGTCGATCAGCCTCCACATTTGGGTCCATGGCAAACAGCTGAACCCACAAGGAATTTGCTAACTGCTTGTCAGAACCAAGCAGACCCTGAAAACAGCAGAAAGGTTGCATTCTGATGAAGATAAAGGTCATCCCATGGCGGATACTGTCATAGGAATGTTAAATGTCAGGTCTTCGCATATACTAGGCCAAACAACTTGATCAGATCCTTCCTTCACCAGCTTTCCTTTCCAAAAAAACATTCCTAAATCTACCTAGTGCCCATTAGATGATCCTGGATCAACTCTAGAGATGTAATGGTCAGAAGCAGACCAAATCCTACCATCACAATAGACCAAACCCAGAAACACTCTCAGCAAGTGAGCACACTAACCAGGAGAGACCCCCTGCACGACATTCTTCTAAAGTTAACCTCAGCATTATTTTATAAAACCAACCTCAGCATTATTTTGTAAAACCAACCTCAGCATTGTTCTATAGTTAACCTCAGCATTATTTTATAGAACCAACTCAGCATTATTTTATAGTTAACCTCAGCATTATTTTATAGAACCAACCTAAGCAATATTTTATAGTTAACCTCAGCATTATTTTACAGAACCAACCTAAGCATTATTTTATAGTTTACCTCAGCATTGTTCTATTGTTAACCTCAGCAATATTTTATAGAACCAACCTCAGCATTATTTTATAGAACCAACCTCAGCATTATTTTATAGTTAACCTCAGCATTATTCTATAGTTAACCTCAGCATTATTTTATAGAACCAACCTCAGCATTATTTTATAGTTAACCTCAGCATTATTTTATAGTTAACCTCAGCATTATTTTATAGTTAACCTCAGCATTATTTTATAGTTAACCTCAGCATTATTTTATAGAACCAACCTCAGCATTATTCTATAGTTAACCTCAGCATTATTTTATAGAACCAACCTCAGCATTATTTTATAGAACCAACCTCAGCATTATTTTATAGAACCAACCTCAGCATTATTTTATAGAACCAACCTCCGCATTATTTTATAGAACCAACCTTAGCATTATTTTATAGTTAACCTCAGCATTATTGTATAGTTAACCTCAGCATTATTTTATAGAACCAACCTCAGCTAAATTTTATAGAACCAACCTCAGCTAAATTTTATAGAACCAACCTTTAGCTAAATTTTATAGAACCAACCTCAGCATTATTTTATAGAATCAACCTCAGTATTATTCTATAGTTAACCTCATTTTATTTTCTAAGACCTGACTGGCACCTTGTCAACTTGACAGATGTTAGTTTGTTACACAGTGCTTAAAAAAAGGCATAATAACTACAACCCATGGCAGGGAACAGGGATGGAGTTATATCTTCCACAGCACAAAGCCAGGGCTGAATTGCAGAGACCATGTGTTGCCCATGCCACATGATCCCTTCTCTGCCTGCATTTCCTGAGGAAAGGTAACACCAATACATCTGCAACAAGACAAGTTGCAGAAGCTGCCAGATCATCAAAGAAATGCTCTAACTGTCCAAACCAACCTCAGAATTATTCTACAGAACCACATCTTAGCATTCATGTATAGAACCTCATCTCTGCATTGTTCTCTTAGAACCCCACCTCAAGCATTCTTCTTTAGAACCATATCTCAGCATTCTTCTATGGGACATTTCAGTATTTATATACAGGACCACATCTTTGCATTTTTCTATGGAATCACTTCACAAAATTCCTTTCTAAGAACCACATCCCAACATTCCTTTCTAAGAACCACATCTGAGCATTTTTATTTCTAAAGAACAACATCTCAGCATTCCTTTGTAGAACCTTATCTCAGTATTCTTCTGAGCCTTTCTCTATGGAATCACATGAGGATTTTTTTCTATGGAACAACATCATAACATTCCTTCTAAAGAACCACATCACAACATTCCTTTCTAAAGAACCACATTACAACATTCTTCTATAGAACCACATCTGAGCATTTTTTCCTATAGAACCACATCTCAGCATTCCTCTATGCAACCACATTTCAGCGGCTTCTACATAATTTCTCACTAAGCTGCCAATTTTCTTTGATTCATCTTCACACTTCAACATCAGCTCTATAATAAATGTTAAGAACTATTTTCTCACCTTCATGGACAAGATCAGTTGCATAAAATATTCATCAACTTGTGAATCACTGCTCTGTCTTGAGCTATTCTTCATTTAACTTCTCAAAAATGTATCTACACTGTGGTGAAGGGGTTGGGAATACAACTCACAATGGCACATACTGCGTTCAAAACACAGCTGCAGATGGTATTGAAGCAGACAGCTTTGCACTGGTTTTCATACAATGGTATGACAAAATAACCAAAAAAGAGCAAAGATACGGAAGCTTTAAACAAAAAGATAAAATATACAAACCTCATCATAATATAGGATGGATAAGAACATGAGACTTCGATAATTTTCCATGGCTTCCTTTCTGTCACGTGACCTGAGGTCCTGAAATGGATAGACATACTCTTTTATACTTAGATGTTATACTAATTACCTTCAAGCCAGGACTTATCATCTCATCTCATCTTGTTCCTCTTGTACCTTGCGGTGTCGAGGTGAAGCATAAACAGTGGGAGAGTGCCAGTTTATGGGCTTCATGTATCGAGATTCCCATGGACTCTGTTATTCCCTATGTCCATCATTATGTTTGACCTGTACATTATTGCTTGTTGTGGTGTACTGTTAGTTGGTCAGTCCATTTATGTTTATTATGTTTTTTTTTTCAAGCAGAAAAAAATCCCCTGCTGGCTTGCTAGGCCAGTCGCAGGTTTAGGACCAAAAAATCTGACCAAGGGAAGTCCGTCCCCCCTGACGAGCCAGAGCCCCATGACCTCACGGTCTTGGTTTCCCGGTCTACACCGCGGTGAGGTGGGGGTTGATTTGAGATGTATGCGGGTCATCGGCAGGCTGCTAATTTTCACTTTTCACCCCTCCGGGGAGAGGCTAGCTGATCCTAACCCTGCTGGCTGTAGGGCCACATGCAGTCCATACCTAGTAGACTTACCATCATCAACATATAATCCTGTAACCCTGTACATGGGAGGTAGGAATGTCAGAGTGATAACATCAGTAATCTGAGCCCTCCACCGCTCAGTATCCTCAGCAACATTCACAAGCCTGGAAATACTACATCCCATCCATTTTTAATGTTAGCAGTTCAGCATTGTCTCTGCCATCCTCTTCTCCATTTGCCCTCAACTATTCCTTTGAGCTTTATCTTTGAAGGGTGTCATGGTGTATGATATGTCCAAACCAGATAAGCTTTAAACGTTTCGCCACTGACAAAAATGCTTCTTGAAATTCTGCACAAATATTTACTTTCTCTCTCCAATTATTTATTCTATGATTTCCATAAAATATCATCATTATAATCATGTGCCGTGCCTAATGGCAAAGGTGTTGATGTATCGCTACAGATCTCAGCATTCTCCTATAGAAAGGCATTTCAGTATTTCTATATAGAACCTTGCGGCTTAGATATTAACATTCAAGAAAAAACACAACTGATAATTAACAGTGGAAAGGAAAGGTCATCAATAAACATGACAGTAAATGGGGAGATACTAGGAGAGGTAACAAGTTTCTCTTATCTTGGACATATAATAACAGATGATGGCAGAAGTGAAATAGAAATCAAAAAGAGAATAGGAATGACCAAAAATGCTTTTAATGGCATGAAAAGATAACATTAGCAGATGGATGAACATCAGCCAGACAGAATTTACAGTCAAGGCGAGAGACAAACAGTGTTGGAGATCTATTGCAGCCAACCTTCATTCCTCTAACACAGGTATTTGTTCTGTTATTTCCTTACAATATCATCATCTTAATCATGTGCCCTGCCTAATGGCACAGGTGTTCATGTGTCTACACAGATCTCAGTCCTTGTTGTTCTCATCATCAACATCATCATCATCAAGTGCCATGCCAACTGGCATATGCGTTCATGACTCCCCACAGATTTTTGTCCTTGGTTTTCTGGATTAACTCTGCCATTGATATTCCTCCATGCTACCATCGCAATCCATCCAGCATCATTTCTCTTGGTCTGCCTCTGCCTCTCTTCCCCTCTGTTCTGCTTACATTTTACTGATGTTATTCCTCAATGCCACCTTCTTAGATGATCTACCTCTGCCTCAGACATTTTCTTCACATTTATTCATGCAATTCTAAATCTTTTATTAAATAGTATGTGCTTGAAATGATTAACTGTGATACGTAACTCTGCAGTATACACCTGACAAAATGCAGCAGATATGCAAGACAAAAAACTGTACAGCATATAGTTTGTTTAAATTCACTAAGGGAAAACAGTGTTTTTTAAAATCACTAACCTTAAATTTCTTTAATCTCTCTTCAACATTTTCCCACATCGTTTTATACATAGTTTGTTTCATTATAGCACCTTCCTGGCCCATTTGTGATAACTTTACATTCACCATCCTGAAGAAGGTAAATTTAACACGTATAAACCAATAAAAACAACTACAATGAAACAGAAAAGCATGATAAGTAAAGTTCTGGCTTCAAATAAACGCATCATGATGTGGAAATGTTCCGCTACTACACATTCCACAGAACATTTAATATTGATTTAAAACAATAAACTACAATTAAACAGAAAAGCATGATAAGTAAAGTTCTGGTTTCAAATAAACGCATCATGATGTGGAAATGTTCCGCTACTACACATTCCACAGAACATTTAACATTGATTTAAAACAATAAACTACAATAAAACAGAAAAGCATGATAAGTAAAGTTTTGGCTTCAAATAAACGTATCATGATGTGGAAATGTTCCGCTACTACACATTCCACAGAACATTTAACATTGATTTAAAACAATACACTACAATAAAACAGAAAAGCATAATAAGTAAAGTTCTGGCTTCAAATAAACGTATCATGATATGGAAATGTTCCGCTACTACACATTCCACAGAACATTTAACATTGATTTAAATTGCATCATGAACAATTCATTATTCTAAAGTAACTTAAAGAAACATATCTTCTTTTTCTTCTTCTGCGTTCTTCCAGAATGTTGTTTTAGATGTAATTGCGTCGTGCCTGTTTACAGCAGAGCTGCGATATTTGCACCTTTCGGCCGACACATCTGACTTCTTCGGGCATTTGTTAGCAGGGTTACCTTCCCAGTAAAGAAGCATATAACTTGTGCAAATTAGTTGCATCCTTTACAGAATGTTTAAATCAACTCCAGCATTTATTGGCTGCGTGTGATTTTACTAGGCAATTTTAGTTCAGAAATTTGCCATTGCTTTCTGAACGGCTGACATCCCAAGTCAAGGAAATCAACACAGAGCAGGCTACTTTCAAATTGCCTGCAACTAATTTCAAATGTGAGAGAGGTTAAATGTGCTTGTGTTGAAACTGGCTATGTACTCACAACGAGGTAATGGGTTAATTTTACATACTAAGCAGTTGACGTCTCATTCAGAAAGCAACGGCAAACTACTTCTTCTTCTACGTTCATCCGCAGAATTTTTTCAGTCGTGATTGCGTTGTGCCTGTTTACAGCAGAGCTGCGATACTTGCGCCTTTCGGCAGACATATCCAACTTCTGTTAGCATTTGTTGATTGGGTTAACCTTCCCAGGTTAATGGCAAACTACTAGATTTAAAATTCCCTAGAAATTCAACCTGGCGTTGATCACAACATCCAGCAATGGACACGCAACTTGTGCAAGGATGACAAAAACAAGAAGAACCAGGAAATTAAAAATACAGAGAACATAGTAAATAAAGGTTTGATCTAATCTGTGACATTTACAGTGGACATGATCTAATTTGTGACATTTACAGTGGACATGATCTAATTTGTGACATTTATAATGGACATGATCTAATTTGTGACATTTACAATGGCCATAATCTAATTTATGACATTTAAAATAGACATGATCTAATTTGTGACATTTAAAATAGTCACAATTTTGTGACATTTAGAATGGCCATGGTCTAATATGCAACACCTAAAACAGCCATAATCTAATTTACACTATTTAATATGATTATGATCTAATTTGCAACATTTATAATAAATATGACCTAATTTGTAAAATTAAAACGGTCACAATATACTTTGCGACACTGAAAACTATCATTTCTTTTCCTTGTTCAGTCATGCTACTGTAGCTTATTTTGTTTTTGTCAAATCAGCCGTCACTTTAGGGTAAGTTACTACCACGTATCCTCTCTAATGTCAGATATACTTGGGATCTAGTATCACAAGAAGAGATTAGATAGGTGAAACAATATGTAAAAATATACCTACCACATATGCAACTGTAACAGCAGGAACCAGGAGTTAAATGTATCGGGTATATTCAGGACTGAGGTATAAAACATGAAATAGTGAATAAATTACCAGGCAAATTGTTTAAATTGGCGAGTAATCTAATAATTGTCATTACTTAGTCATCAACTTATGAATCAAGTAATTTCTTAGTTGTTGTTTAATGTTTTTTTTTAAAAAGTTAGCTGCATATTCTTTTACAGAATGTTGCAGTCAGCTCATCTCATCTCGTTTCTCTTGTACCTTGCGGTATCGATGTGAAGTATAAACAGCGCGAGAGTACCCATTTATGGGCTTCATGTATTGAGATTCCCATAGAAAGAATGAGATTGTGGGGGATCGGCAGGGGTTCTGGAAGAATTCCAATCAAAACTGAGAGGGAAGACCAGGAGAACTTTTAATCAGATAGCGGTGGGAACGATTAGTAGTATGACTCTTTGCTGGCTGTTGAATGAGGGGACAGAGCACGTATGGGAATTTCCTGAGTGCAGTGATGTCGGTTCTTAACTCAACTCAACTCAACAGATTCCCATGGACTCTGCTATTCCCAATGTCCATCGTTTACGTGGTCGGCCTCTTCTTCTGCTTCCATCATTGCTTGTTGTGGAATACTGTTAGTTGGTAATCTATTAGGAGCGTTCATTTGAAATCCGTTCGTGCCACACTACGTGTAATTGCATACGTTGAACATGATCATGTCAAAGACATGTGATAAGTACTGACCAATGAATAAAAGAGCACGTGCTTATCGTCCCATGATGCTGTTTCACCATGGTTCTGTTTCTGACCGTTGAGAAAATGGCCGGGTTGATCCAAAATCCGTCCAAAAAAGCTCAAAGAGCAGTGATTCTGCTTCTTTCATTTGAACGATCGACCAGTGGACATGCATCGAAGAATGCAGGCAGCATACAGTAACAAATGTGTGTCGAAGACAACAGTGACAGACTGGGCATGAATGTTTCGGAAAGGACGTCAGTTCACGATAGATCTTCGGCAGGCCGGGTCAAGTGCACATTGTTGCAACAGAAAAAACCATTGCCAAAACTGATGCAGCAGTACAGATGAACCCTTGTCGAAGCATAAGTTCGCTAGCGAAAGAATCTGATGTGTCAATTGGAAACACTAGACAAGCTGCAAAAAGTCGTCAAGAATAAACGACCTGGCATGCTTTCTCGCGGTGTGATTTCGTTGCATGATAATGCTCATCTGCATGTTGCAAAGATTGTTCAGGAAGCATTAGCTTGGAAGAAGTGAGAAATTCTGCAACATCCAGCCTATAGTCCTGATTTGTCATCATGTGATTTTCATTTGTTCGGACCTCTCAAAAAAGCTCTCAAGGGGCAACGATTTCAAACAGATGCAGACATAATGAACGCGGTAAACACTTAGTTCAGTGAGCAACCACAATCCTTTTTTTGCGGATGGCATTCGCCGCCTACCTAAGCAATCAGATGATTTCCTGAATGCGGCGGAAATACCGGAATACGGCGACTTCTTCTGACCAACCCATGGTGCATCATTAATTCAAAATGAATGCTTTGTTTAATTCTACAACACCTGTTAATGTTTTTTTCATGCTTTTGTAATAAAGCCATTGGAACAGGTTTCAAATGAATTACCCTTATAATTACATGGCTAAACCATTTAACTTGTTGCCTTCTAATAAAATCTAACCCTGCTATAACCCCCACTTTAGTCCTGATTTCTTCAATTCTGATTTTCTCTCTTCTTGATACATTGAGTATTATTCTCAGAAATCTCATTTTTGTTGTGATTTTTCTTTTCTATTTTTCTGACACTGTCGAGGTTTTGGCATTGGTAGCATAGAGTTGGTAGGAACATTGAATTGTAGAGTGCTTTCTTAGTAACTAACTGATATGTGTTTGTTCTTTAGTATTGATGCCATTTGTCCAATGAGTTGGTTTGCCTTATTGCATCTATTTTCGATCTTGTCTTCTGATTTGCCATTTGATGGATTATACTTCCTAAGTACTTGAAGCTCTTTACTTGTTTTAGGGGGTGTTATTTTAGATTAATCTTTGTTGTTTTTTGTACTTTGGTTATAGTCATTACTTCTGTTTTACTGTTGCTAATTTTCATCTTATGTTCTTTACACACTTCATTTAGACTATTCATGTGGTCATGTAATTCCGCTTCTGATTTTGCTATTAGTGCTTGATCATCCGCAAATAGAAGTTCTTTAAAGGTGTAATTTGCTGTTGGTTCTTCTGTTTTCTGATCATCATGCTGTGTTCTTGTGGTCTCTGTTTGGCTGATTTCTTTACATATGCTGTCTATACAGGTAATGAACAAGAGGGAGGACAGGTCACAACCTTGTCGTACTCCGGATCTTATGGTGAAGGGTTCTGAGTGTCCTCCTTTTGTTCTCATTATGCATTCACTGTTGTATAAGCTTCTACATAGGTTTGTTAGATGTGTACTCACTCCATATTGTTTAAGGATTTCCCACAACTTGTTTCTGCCTATCCTTCTTCTTCTTCTGCATTTATCTGGAGTTTTTTTTTTTCTGGATGTGATTGCGTTGTGCCTGTTTACAGGAGAGTTGCGTTCTTGCGCCATTAGGCTGACACATCCGACTTCTGCGGGCATTTGTTGACCGGGTTAACATTCCCGGGGCTGTCTCTGCCTAGTCTATCACATGGCTTTTCTTGGTCATCAAAGGCTAAGTGGAGTGTTTAATTAAATTTGATTGATTTTTTATACAATTGTCTAAGAGCAAAGATGGCATCTGTGCACCTTTGTTTTTCCTAAATCAAAGTTGTGTTTCGCTTAGCTGGGGTTCTATTGTAGTTTGTAATCTTTTCTCAAGAATTTTGAAAAGTAGTTTTCCAGTATAACTCAAAAGGGAAATATCTCTATTGTGTGTAGTCTCTTTTACTGCCTTTGTTTTTCCAAATTGGAATAATTATGGCATTTCCCCAGTCTCATGGTGTCTATAGTTCTACCCAAACATGGTTGAATAGTCTATGTAGCCATGTGTTCCTACTTCTCTTGCTGCTTTAATTAGTTCATTTGGTATTTTCATCTTGTCCCGGTGATTTATTCAATGGAGCTAATCTGATGGCTTCTATAATTTCTTCTGTCAGTATGTCTGGTTCTAGTTCTTCTGTGGCATCTGTGTCGGTCTCTTGAATTCCTGTGACATCTGATGGAATGTTGAGAAGTTTTATGAAGTACTGCCTCCATCTTTATAGGATTTGATTTTGTTCACTTATTGGTTCTCCATTTTCGCTGTTAATTATTTCAGTTGGGTCAAAGGGTTCTCCTCTGGTTCTCATTGCACTTATCTTTTTGTAGAAGTTTCTAGTTGCCTCCTTGTAGTTTTTATTTAGGGTTTCTCCATATTCCTCCCAGTCTTTTTGTTTTCCTCTCTTTACTATTCTATTTGCATGTCTTCTCGCTATTCTATATTCTATGTAATCACGGTCCTGTTTGCTCTTTTCCCACTTTTTATATTTTTCCTTTTTTGTCTTTTACAGCTTTCTGTACCTCTGCGTTCCACCAACTTGTTAATTTCTTTATCCATATTTTGCATTTTTTCATGGTTCCACATGTTATTTTTGCAGTATTTAAAATGTTTGATTTGAACATCTCCCATTCTTCTTCCACTGTTTTTCTTGCTATAGGTAGTTTTACAAAGATTTCAGTTAATTCTTTCTCATGATTTTTCCTCACTGCCTCGTCTTTGAGGTTTTTTAAGTTTACTGATTTGCATGGCATATATTTGCCTGGTCCGATTATACTTTTTAGTTTTTCTACGAGCAGTCTGAAAATCCCTTGCCGGCTTGCTGGGCTAGTCGCAGGTTTAGAACAGAAATCTGACCAAGGGGAGTCCATCCCCCCTGGCAAGCCAGAGTCCCGTTGGCCCACGGCCTCGCAGTCATGATTTCCCATTCTACACCACGGGGCGGAGCGGTTGACTTGTGTAGTCTGAGGGTCATCGGCAGGCTACTAATTTTCACTTTTCACCCTTAATGGGAGAGGCCAGCCAATCCTAACCCTGCAGTCAATGTCACGTGCACACGCACACATGCACGCATGCACATACACACACACTCACACATGTATATACACACATATGAATAAGTCTCCTAATAGGTATGCTATTTTTTATTCTGACCAGTGTAGATCTAGAATGTAACTAATTCCTCATGTACCACTTCCCATTTAAGTTATATGTGGATTCTATTATTGATGGGACCCACAAGAAGGACATACATATCCAGAATTACTGCAATTCACTTAACTCTCCCAAGCAAGTTAGCAAACACAAAAGAAAAATGGAAGTTATGTAGTATATTTTGAACCGAAACCATTGAATTAGTGAGTCAGCGCACTTGCCACTGCCATACAATAGTTCACTATGGTTTTTTGTAAAACCAAAGCATCACCAAACAAACAGAAATAATACAATTTGTATATCTATATTTGTTTTGAAAAATAAAAGAATACCAACCTTTAACAAATTCAGAGAAATCTACACAGTCCGTGCAACAAATATAAAGGTTGCACCCAGAAACAGAAAGTCTCTGCATGGAAAACAAGGAAAATTATATTATCAATGAAAGGTTTACAAAATGATAGTGACTGTGATGGTTGCTAATTGGTTCATAACTTAGTGACTAAAAAGTTGAAGTATGATGATAATCAATGATTCAGGAAGAGAAGAATATATCCTCGTTAGGGATGCAGAGATGTTGGTGTGTCATAGTTGATGCAGGGAGGTTAGCATGGCCTGAATGGATAAGAACGTGTGTTCTTAAACATCAGGTGTGCTAATGCTGAGGTAAGGAGTTCAACCCCTACACGGACAGTTGGACTAAAATGTTGACCTCTCATCCTTGACTTTGGGACGTAAATTATAAGTATCTCTGAAGTCGGAGTGGGTTCCCCTGATGGTGAGGGACACTGTTAATAGGGAAAGCTAATCTGCATGCAAAATTCAGTCCATCATTACTAGAAATAATGTGTATGAACTATGGTTGAGTTCAAACTGAGTGAGTGCAAAAAAAGTTTATGTTTATATTGACTAAGCCCTCTTCACCTCCACATGGGGCATCATGAGGAGAAACTAGTCTCGCTAACAGGTGTAGTGGACCGACCATTGTCTCCTCTGTGATGAAGCCTGTTGAGCACTACAAATTTTGCATGCTACAAGACAGCAAGAGAGTCACAGTAATCCCCAATGATATGATAAACAATAAACACTCAAGACTTGCACTCACAGCTTGGAGAATTATGAGAATACTTGGAATGAGTGTGTTCTTGCCTCCCACAGAATAGGATAGACAGAACTTCCAACTGTTGAGTAACCCTTGAGGCCACTAAGACAGCACATTAACAAATTCACAAGTACTGATTTGCTCTCACAGAAGTAGAAGAAGTAACTAGAGATTAAAGAACTAGAGAACATAACAAATTGAAAGCTATAGTTCCATAACATCTGCTGTAAGAGTGAACAACACATGCAGAACAGAGAAAATGACTTTGACCACACCCACTCCATTAGAGGACAAATCAACCGAGATGTCAACAACCTCAAGTTAACTACTGGTGGATGTTTTGGGGGGCGTTCACTCGCTATGAACTCAAGCGTAGTCCACACACGTGCTAATATTTCTGGTGCACTGGACTGATTTTTTGTGTGGATGAGCTTTCCCTATTATCAGTGTCCCTCGTCATCTGGCAAACCCATTTCCGACTTCAGAGATACTTGTAATTTATGCTCCCAGGTTAGGACAAGAAGTCAACGTTTTTGTACAACTGACCGGTGTCGGGTTGAACCCGCTACCTCAGCATCAGCACACCAGATGTTTAAGAGGAAGTGCTCTTATCCATTTAGCCTTGCTGACCTCCTGCGGGTTTAAAAGTATACAAATTGATTTCTGAAGGTGTATGAAGAAGAGGAGGAGCAGACGAAGAAGAGGAGGAGACGTAGGAAAAGAAGAGGAGGGGAGATGAAGAAGAGGAGGGGAGATGAAGAAGAAGAAGAGAAGGGGGAGAAAAGAAGAAGAGGAGGACGAGGAAGAGACGATGAAGAAGAGAAATGTGTGGCTAATCTGGCTAAATTAAGGGGAATCAACAATGATCTGCACCATAATGAGGCCAACAGGAATAGTAACTTCATATCGTGAGATTGCAATAGAGTTAGCAGCAATTTTCCATGATTATGGTAGATGACAAGTACATGTGTTTTGCATAAACCAGCAAGTTGTAAATGTAGGTAGAATGTGGATAACAAAGTTCATGTTACTGATGAAAACTAGACAGCTGTTTCTGCATTTCTTTGGACCGGAAACAATGACTGATGACAAGCTGTAGCATTATGGAACGGAAGTGTTGTCTTGAAATAAGTATCATCATAATGTGCTGTGCCAGCTGGCATAGACGCTCATGTCTCTCCACAGATCTCAATCCTTAGTGTTATCTGCTGATGATATTCCTCCGTACCACCATCTCAGCCCATTAAGCATTATTTCTCTTGGTCTGTCTGTCTCTTTTCCCACTAATCTTTCCAGTTATTGCGATGTTCTCGAAAGCCTCTCTTCTCATCACCAGCCAAAGAAAGAGAGGTGCTGTGGTAATTCGCAATCCTGCATACCAAGTTAGAAACACAGCTGAGGGTGATTTTGAAGCAGACACCCTTGCATTGGTTTTCATACAGTGGTATGAGTACACGTCGTTCAGAAAGCAATGGCAAACTAATGAATGCAATCTTGCCCATAAATCATAAACAGGTAAAGTAATGCTGGGGTTGACTGTGACGTCCTGTAAAAGATATGCAACCATCTTATCTCTTTCTTATAGTTGTATATACTGTTCTAATTTCAGCTGACTTTTCAGGCACTGCAAGTCCCTCTACCGCTACAAGGTGAATACACAGCAGGGGTTACCCTGTATGTTATTAGTTACTTTGGCAAGTGAAATAATGACACAGATTTCAAATATTTTGTTCAATAATGCAGTTGGGAAACAGAGAAAATTGTGTTACATTCAAAATTATATTGAGAGACAGGAATAAACAAATTGGACATATAAACAGAAATAAAAGACAGACAGACAGACAGGCAGGCAGGCAGGCAGGCAGGCAGGCAGGCAGGCAGACAGGCAGGCAGGAAGGAAGGAAGGAAGGAAGGAAGGAAGGAAGGAAGGAAGGAAGGAAAGAAGGAAGGAAGGAAGGAAGGAAGGAAGGAAGGAAGGAAGGAAGGAAGGAAGGAAGGAAGGAAGGAAGGAAGGAAGGAAGGAAGGAAGGAAGGAAGGAAGGAAAACTTACCACTTGGGGAAATTGTAACTTCCCTTGGAAACCCATTTTCAGTTTGATTCGTTGCCAAAGCGACACGCTGTCCTGATTAGTAAGCGCTGGTGTCTGCAGATATCTCTGGCAAAGGTACAAGAATCGTGGTCACAATTACCAACATCAAAATAAAAATTGAAGATATTGCCAAAGAAATCCAAGACAAAAAATGTAATCAGTCTTTAAATGATTAGAAAAATAAACTGAGCATAATTTCTTAAAGAGTCAGGGTGACATATTACCAGAAACTTCAGACTTCAGAGTAGGAGGACATTGTAAACTCACAGGTCAGAGGACATTGTAAACTCACAGGTCAGAGGACATTGTAAACTCACAGGTCACCTTCACCACCTGAGTCTCACTGACTCTGCAGCTGCAACTGCGGAGCATCAATGCACACCTCAGACAGTGCCCTAAAAGGCTGCCCTGACTTAATCAGAGAGAGGAAGTGTGGCCCACATGAGCGACCCCTCGAGACAAACTCTGGGGGAACTGTGATGACCTTAAACAACCGTCTTGGATCAGATCTATGCTGGGGGTCAGCTTGGCAGAATGGATAAGAGCGCTGGTTTTTAAACACTCGGGTGCTGATGCTGAGGTAGCGGGTTCAACCCCTACACCAGTCAGTTGGACTAAAATGTTGACTTTTCGTCCTTGACTTGGGGACGTAAATTGATGGCGAGGGATGTTGGTAACAGGGATAGCTAATGCACATGAAAAAACAGCAGTCCACTGCTCTAGAAGCAGTAGCACATGTACGGACTATGCTTGAGTTCAAAGTGAGCGGATGCAATAACAACAACAACAACAACAACAATAACAACAACAACAACAACAACAACAACAACAACAACAACAACAACAACAACAACAACAACAACAACAACAACAACAACAACAACAACAACAACAAAATCTGTGCTCTTGTCCCAATGTGTCCAAGCCAATCAGGTATTTCTTTTTTCATCTTTTATTTGCTCTCTTCCATCAGGTTTGCCAGATGTCACTAAGTGTTCAAGTTTAGTTTCATGTACCAGACTGTAGTGTATACTTGCTTGTTCTATAAAGAAGGTTGTTTGCCATTGGTGTCTCTCTTGGCAGTGACCTTACTGGTCAGTGATCACTGCCATTGTCTCTACAAAGAGATCTTGTGCCTACTGTCATGAACTTGAGACCACAACCAACAACTATCTATTGATTGCTCTAAAGCTCAATCTACCACGTGTGCCCATGGTTTCAAGTTACCCTGGTTCGGGGATTAAATAGGTACTCCACCTTGCTCAAGGGTGTATGTAGGCTAACAGAGTGAATGCAGTGTCTTATTTCTGCTCTGATAGTGAGCACCCTTACTCCAGAAATGCATATACAAAGTATAATAGAAATTATGCCGAACAGCTGCACACATCTAAACTTCTTGTATATCTACACTATGTCCTATTCTGTGTCCAGTATTTTTGGGTGTCCCCTTTTGGTGAAGTCCTGGGCTTGATAGGCAAGAGGCAAGCCATTGTTCTTTGTTCAGGAAATCAATACAGAAAGTTGTTACTGAAAACATAATCCTTCTAAGGCAGTTCTTGTAATAACTAAAATTAATCTTGTAATATTTTAAGGTAAACATACATACAACCTTAAGGTAAATCTTCTAATACCTTAGGGTAAATCTTCTAACACCTTATGGTAAATCTTCTAATACAGGAGATAATAATGGTGCAGGAGAGCCTGGCATATAACTGCCATGTGTCGCAGAATGCAATAATCGGGAATTAAGAATACAGTACTGTGAACGCACCAGACTTGACTTGGTGATAGGAGAAAAAACGTCACAGAGTAACACGGACGGCGAAGATGATCGAGAAAGGAAGGACGGCATAAAACTAAGATGAGATACTAAATATTAAATGATAACACCTGGAAGACATAATGTGATGTGAGTAAATTAAGTAACAATAATTCTGTGAACTCTCAGCACTGTGGGTACATGAGATAGGGCAAGTGACATGTTTGACCTTAATTATAGTCATATTTAAGTAGGGTTAGCGTGAGCAGGTATGACGGAATGCGAGAGGGTTACATCACGTTGATGACCTGCATGTCATACAATTCATGGGATACTACCCGAAATAAATAGACATGAAATTGAGGAATTCTGTCAGCGTCCTTACAGTTCTCTTGTTGATTTGCAATGAGTTAATTCAATACTTAAATCTAGACGAACAGAGCCAAACTAGTGCCATTAAAGGGAGGACACTTCTTGGCAATAACACAATATCTAGCTTAAGAATGGAGGTGGAGGCGGTCAGTGCAGCTTTCCGCTGGATGGAGAAGACGATACACACACATCGTGATTTTAACTGACTCAGAAAGCATTCTGAGGAAGGTGAGGACAGGCAAGCTTCGGGCAGAGTGGCTTCCTTCGCTTCGGAGGTCACGGGTGGCAAGCATTGCCTGGATCTTTTCTCCGGGGCATGCCGGTGTGCTGGGGAATGAACAGGCAGTCAGATTGCCTGGCTCTGCAAAACTTGGTGGAGTACTGATGCAAGACAGGGCAGACGTGGTTGCGGCCTTGTGGGAGCACGTGTACACCTTGGAGGAGCAAATAGATCACCATGGTCTGGCAAAAATGAAACAGCGAGGGGTGATGAGGGGATCTGGCCGACGCTTGATGCTAAGCGGAAAGGCGAGATGGACATTTAATCAGATTGCTTCTGGTACTATTGGTGTTGCACCTCTTCGCTGGCTGCTGAGGATGAGGCAAAGCGCTTATGGGAATGCCCCGAATGCTGTGATGTCGGTTTCTAAATCAATCAATCAATCATACCTTAAGGTAAATTTTGTCATATTTTAAGGTAAATATGGTAATTGTCTTCTTCATCTTCCTATGTCTTTTATTCCCCTAAGGAGCTAGACTCACAACCACGTCACAGCAAGCCCTCTTATCCTTTGCTATCTATTGTAGTGGTAAAAACTCCGCCACAGAGCAAGCATGACAGGGGACTTCTGCTCATCAGAAGCGGACATTTCACTGAATGTTTCGGCCCCTTTACCTTCTTGACATTCTCTGGGGCTGGGCCTATATAAGTCATTACTTCGTGGTGTTTTTCTCCTTTAGTAAGCATAACACCTCTAATTCACTCCACAACTTTACCATACTACTCATCTGGATACTAAGCCTCACATTTCATGTTATATTTCACCTCTCGTTTAATCTCATATTTAACATCTGATTTAATGTTATGTTTAGCATTTCATTTAATGTTATTTTTAGCTTCGGATGTAATATTTAGTCTCTCATTTAATAGTATATTTAGTCTCTCATTTAATAGTAAATGTAGTCCCTCATTTAATAGTATATTTAGACTCTCATTTAATAGTATATTTAACAGACAACATTGCAGTTATAGAGAAATTTCAAGCAAACGAAAGAAGAAGTATATTTAACTTCTCATTTAATAGTATATTTAATCTCTCATGTTATATTCAATCTCTCATTTAATAGTATATTTAGTCTCTCATTTTATATTCAACCTTTCATTAAATAGTATATTTAGTCTCTCATTAAATAGTATATTTATATTCTCATGTTATATTCAACCTCTCATTTAATAGTATATTAAGTCTCTCATTTTTTATTTAACCTCTCATTTAATGGTAATGTAATGTTATACTCAACCTCTCAGTCATAATATTTAATATCTCATTTAATGTTATAATTAACCTATCATTTAATGTTATATTTAACCTCTATATTAATGGTACATTTAGCCTTGCATTTAATGTTATATTCAGCACCTAATTTTATGCTATATTTAGCCTATCTTTTCAAGTTATATTTAGCCTCTCATTTAAAGTTATATTTAGCCTCTTATGTCATTTTATATTTGAAAGAAATCAGCCAACAAACCCTCCTGATGAACACCAAAATCCGGGAAGGTTAACCCGGTCAACAAATGCCCGCAGAAGTCGGATGTGTCGGCCTAACGGCGCAAGAACGCAGCTCTGCTGTAAACAGGCACAACGCAGTCACATCCGGGGGAAAAAATCCGTATGAACGCAGAAGAAGAAGACCACCAAAATGGTTAAGAAAATACCGTTATGATAGTTTTTGAAACAAACTAAACAGTTACGTAATTTAATCTTACCTGTTGTGTAACTGTACATGACAGCTGAATAATCTGTTTGTGTTTGCAGACAAAACATTGAGGCAGGGTCTGTTGCTTCAATCTCGACAAATGTAATGAAGGCTAATAACAGAAAAACAACAAATAGCATTAATTGTGACAGACAGGATACCTCCAGCTGTGTATTCACATTGTAGCGGTAGTGGGGCTTGTGTGTTTCCATTACCCCAAGAATTATCCTGACCATAGCTGAGCTACTGGTAGGGTTTCCCCTGTCGGACAGGACAAAGGGTAGGGACCAGATAAAGCCATACACAAACCTGCTGCCTTGTAAATAACCTGGGGACAGTTAAAGGCTAGGGAAAGTAAACCCAAATACATGCTTCTTGGAGTAGGATGTACTGAGCCACAGGCTTGACCCATTTCACCTTAAGATGTCACATGATGGGAGAAAGTTAAGTTTACTACTTTTTCTTACACCTTCACATGTCAGCATAAATATATTTAAGAAATCAGTAGTCAACTTGAGAGTTTACTATAATAAAACAGACCTTATAGATGTTTTCCAATAGTCAGGTCTTAAACATCGGTCAATATATAATATAAGAACTCAATGGCGAACTACTACTGAACGTAGACTTGCCTTGTAAATCACAAACAGCCAACAAATAATGAGGTTGAATGGAACTAACTTTAAACTTTAACAATAGAATATCTCACAGCACTAAATATTAATGTTAACAATACAATATCTCACCACACTAAATATTAACGTTAACAATACAATATCTCACCACACTAAATATTAACATTAGCAATACAATATCTCACCACACTAAATATTAACGTTAGCAATACAATATCTCACCACACTAAATATTAATGTTAACAATACAATATCTCACCACACTAAATATTAACGTTAACAATACAATATCTCACCGCACTAAATATTAACGTTAACAATACAATATCTCACCACACTAAATATTAATGTTAACAACACAATATCGGAACAGTAATAACATCTGATGGGAGATGCCTTGAAGAGATTAGAACAAGAATCGCCATGGCAAAAGTAGCCTTTAGCAAGATGAAAAACATATTGACCAATAAAAAGATGTCAATTGAAACGAGAAAAAGAGTGTTGAGATGCTACATTGAACCTGTACTTTTATATGGATGTGAAGCGTGGACAATGAGCAGTCAGGCTGAAAAACATCTGATGGCTGTAGAGATGTGGTTTCTGAGGAAAATGCAAAGAATACCATGGACAGCCAGAAAGACCAACGAACAAGTCCTTCAAGAAACAAATGAAGATCGTAAATTGATTAGAGAAATTAGACGTAGACAGTCAAAATTTTTTGGGCATGTTATGAGAAGAAATGGATTGGAGAATTTGGTGACAACTGGTAAGATCGAGGGGAACAGACCAAGGGGAAGACCTAGAAGCAAGTACCTGGATGGCTTGGCCTTGTGGCATGGTCGAGACAGAAACACGGAGCTGATCCACGACTCTGGTGATCGAGTGAGATGGCAGAACATGACCGCCCACGCTTACCGGCATGGCACATGATGGATGGATGGAACACAATATCTCACCACACTAAATATTAACGTTAACAATACAATATCTCACCACACTAAATAGTAAAATAGTAATATTATTAAAACAGCCAAGTCAATTAATGTTTACTGGTGTATTTCAGATAGCGTTATCGTGGTCAAAAATCAAAGGCAAACCAATAGATAAAAATAGTATACAAGTATACACACCAACAAGCAGTATAGATGAAGAAATACAACACTTTTACGATGAAATAGAAATAGCGATGTCTCAAATTGGATCACAAGAAATAAAAATAATACTAGGAGATTTTAATGCAAAAGTAGGAAAGGGAAAAATTTAGGATGTGGTGGGGAATTATGGGATTACAAATGGAAAAGCCCTGATAAGAAAATATACAACCATACTGAATATATACTTATTGATAAAAGATTTAGAAATGTGTTAATTAATGTAAACACAAAGGGAAAGACTTCAGAATAATAAAGACTAAACTGGAATCTAACAAAGATTGCCTGAAAGAGGCTAATGAAACTAGAACACTATATACAACAATAAGAAAGAGACAAACAGCTTTCTTTCGTCATGTGATGAGAAGAGAGGCATTGGAAAATATCGTGACAACTGGAAAGATCGAGGGGAAGAAAGGCAGAGGCAGACCAAGAGAAATGATGTTGGCATGGAGGAATATCATCAGCAGAGTTGATCCAGAACACCAAAGACCGAGATCTGTGGAGAGCCATGAACGCCTATGCCAGCCGGTACGGCACTTGATGATGATGATGATATACTGGTACCATGTTGCAGCCATTAAAATGGGAAATACAGAGGGCAATGATGAACAAATAAAGCTAGGGATACGACAGGGATGTGTTTTGTCACTGGGTCTCTTCTCCCTCTATAGCGAAGCAATAATGAGAGAGATCAAAGAGAAACTAGGAATACCAATCAGAGGTTATAAATAATATAAACAATATACGCTATGCAGATGACACAGTATTGGTGGCTGATAATGTAAAAGATATACAACAATTGTTGGACATTGTAGTAGAAGAGAGTTCCAAGAAAGGACTCGCCTTGAATATCAAGAAAGCAGTAACAATGGTGATATCAAAGAAAAAGGTGACACCAAAATGTGAAATAGAAATAGTAAGGAAAATTCTTAGCCAAGTGGATAATTTTAAATAACCAGGGGCATTTTTTATAACATCAGATGGATGATGCACAACAGAGATGAAGAGCAGAATAGGGCAGGCAAAAGATGCATTTCAGGAAATGAAGAATATCTTATGTAATAAGTCACTATTAATATATTATTATTAAATGTAAGAAAGAGGGTACTGAAGTGCTATACTATGATGAAGAACTTGGAAGCAACAGAGATGTGGTTCCTGAGACGAATGTTGTGAATTCCTTGGACTGCCAAAGTATCTAACAACAATTGCCTGAAAGAGGCTAATCTAATTATACAATAATAACTTATTTATTAAGAGACAGCTTTCTTTGATCATGTTAATTGTTATTGTTTCAATGTGATGAGAAGAGAGGCTGAGGAGAGACAATGGAGAACATCAAGACAACTGGAAATATCGAGGGGAAGAGAGGCAGACCAAGTGAAATTATGCTGAAAGGATTGAGACGGTGGCATGGTAGACCATCATCATCAGAGTTGATCCAGAACACCAAAGACAGAGATAGTGGAGTCATGAGCGCCTACGCCAGCTGACATGGCACTTGATGATGATGAATATTATTATATAATCTGCAGCCGTTTTGTTTTTGTGCGTGTTGTGAATGATGTGAATCTAATAAAGAATAGGAAATGCCGCCAGTAATAGTGTTATGAAAACCAAGATGATATACAAACACACCAATTAAATGTATTAAACATTGCAAACCTGACGGGAAGACAGAATCCGAAAACTGGATGCAATGAATGATGACCTTCCAAAGAAATTCATTTTTTCGTTGGCACC
The DNA here is from genome assembly GCA_014155875.1 of Cepaea nemoralis. Taxonomy (NCBI): domain Eukaryota; kingdom Metazoa; phylum Mollusca; class Gastropoda; order Stylommatophora; family Helicidae; genus Cepaea; species Cepaea nemoralis. Next base: position 59,124 of record JACEFZ010003326.1, on the reverse strand, counting down.
AGGTTCTGTATACAAGAGAACTCTCTTGTGTTAGATACATGAAAGTTATATTCTTAAAAACTCTAACCAACTGTGACACATATTTTCTTCAAGTATTACTAGTATTACTATAGACTATAGATATTTTCTTCTATTTTTCTTTCTTGTTCTGTGGATATTCTTCTTCTTATACTAACGATAGTTTCTTTCTTTTGCTTGTACTAGAGATATTTTCTTCTTCTTCTTGTATACTACGGATATCTTCTTCTTCTTCTTCTTCTTCTTCCTCCTCCTCTTCTTCTTCTTCTTCTTCTTCTTCTTCTTCTTCTTCTTCTTCTTCTTCTTCTTCTTCTTCTTCTTCTTCTTCTTCTTCTTCTTCTTCTTCTTCGTCTTCTTCTTCTTCTTCTTCTGCTACGGATATTTTCTACTTCTACGGATATTTTCTGTTTCTTCTTCTCTTTTCTTCTTCTTCTTCTTTCTCTTCTTCTTCTTCTTCTTCTTCTTCTTCTTCTTCTTCTTCTTCTTCTTCTTCTTCTTCTTCTTCTTCTTCTTCTTCTTCTTCTTCTTCTTCTTTTTCTGTTTCTACTATGGATATTTTCTTCTTCTATGGATATTTTCTGTTCCTTCTTCTTCTTCTTCTTCTTCTTCTTCTTCTTCTTCTTCTTCTTCTTCTTCTTCTTCTTCTTCTTCTTCTTCTTCTTCTTCTTCTTCTTCTTCTTCTTCTTCTTCTTCCGTTCGATTAAAATGTGTCTATATCTGCAATGTTGTCACTTGTATAAATTTCAGTGACTTTTTCAGTTCACTCATTGGTAAAAAGATTTTCTTTTTCACTGTTGTTTCTCTAGGCCAGAAGGTTTGCCTAGATATGTTGTATTTTTGGCAGTCTTGGAACAGTCATAACATCTGATGGGAGATGCCTCGACGAAATTAGAACCAGAATCGCCATGGCGAAGGTAACCTTTTGTAAGATGAAAAACATACTGACCAATAAAAGGATGTCAATTGCTACCAGAAAACGAGTGTTGAGGTGCTAATAGAGCCGCTACTTTTGTATGGATGTGAAGCGTGGACAATGAGCAGTCAAGCTGAAAAACATGTGATGGCCGTGGCAATGTGGTTTCTGAGGAGAATGCAAAGAATACCATGGACAGACAGAAAAACCAACGACCAAGTCCTACAAGAAACAAATGAAAATCGTAGACTGATTAGAGAAATTAGACGTAGACAGTCTTCTTTGTGTGTGTGTGTGTGTGTGTGGCAAGTTATAAGAAGAAATAAATTAAAGAAATTGGTGATAACTGGCAAGATCGAAGGGAAGAGAACAAGGGAAAGACAGAGAAGTAAATACCTGGATGGATTGACCACGTGGCATGGTCGAAAAAAGAACACTGAAATGATCCAAGACTCTGGTGATCGAGTGAAATGGCGAATCATGACCGCTCACGCTTACCGGCATGGCACATGAGGGATGGATGGAGTATATGATCTGCGGCGCCAATCCAAATGTGCACATGACTGATTTGCAAATCTTGAATTTTGTATACACATTGTTGCATAAAATAATATGCCCTGGTCTGAGGCGCAGAATAATATTATTTGCTCTGATCAGTTCATAAACTGGTAATCGTCTTGAGCTGGTGTTGGTGTCTTTCTGACTAACTTGATGATTATCTTTTGGTGGTATGCAACAGGCACCTCAGGTTGGTCTTCAATAGATAAGCCTACTGCCAGAGGCTAACATACAGAGACATTTGATTACACTCGTCACGACACGACAGTCGTCATTATTTGTAGTCACGTTGTAAGACGATAGATATGGAGATGGTTGTGACAACAAGGAAGATTGAGGATGTTATGCTATGAGTATGTTATGCTCAGCCTTCCCATGCAGTATTTCTGCTCACTGTTTCCATGAGGAGATGATTATGGTATCTCATTTCTTTCCCAAGAAGGCGGAATTGACGTGCTTGATCAGGGTTTACTCCCAGTTCGTGCAATCGGATTAGAGTCGGTGTCTCGTCAGTATTCGCCAAATGATTATTGGGGGTATTAGAGACAGAAGGAGAAAATACTTGATAGGATTGTTAAGTGGCATAAAAGATAGTAAGCAGTCAAACATATCACGAACAAGGGGATATATGTTTGTGAAGTAACATGGCCGCTTGCGCCTTTTGGTTTGGCACATGATGATGATAATACAGAGAATTCATGCGAACACTCATAACTATATGATTCACATAATTTCTTTATACATACATTCTAAGTAATATAACATATTTTGAAAACTAAGTATATGTAATGTTATATACAAAATGAATACGTAAATATATATAACATATGGCAATCAGTATAACAATTCACAACTATATGACAAACAAACATCATTCTTCTTCTTCTTCTTCTTCTTCTTCTTCTTCTTCTTCTTCTTCTTCTTCTTCTTCTTCTTCTTCTTCTTCTTCTTCTTCTTCTTCTTCTTCTTCTTCTGCGTTCATCCGGAGTTTTTTTTTCCAATCCGGACGTGATTGAGTTGTGCCCGTTTACAGCAGAGCTGCGTTCTTGCGCCGTTAGGCCGACACATCCGACTTCAGCGGGCATTTGTTGACCGGGTTAACCTTCCCGGGAAACATCATTCAACATACTATATAAATTAATACAGCATACGTCGAAAAGTGATATCTATGTTAAATTATGTACAAAATGAACATATATATATATGATAATAAGCATTCACTACTAAATGGTAGATATAATCTCATTACACAAAAATTAAAGATCAATATGCTATATGTTCAAAAACGATATTTATGAAAAATTATATACAAAACCAATGATAAACTATGTATTCCCTGCTAGCCTATCAGCCTGTTCATTCCCCTGCACGGCCAGGGCAAAATATCCATACAAATCTCACAATCTGTGACCTCTGAAGCGACGATAGCCATTTCACACGAAACATTCCTTTCTCCGCCTTACTAAGCATACTCTTTGAATCCGTAATGAGTACAATGTGTTTTGCAGTAGTCTCCTCTAACCAACGGAATGCCGCTGTTACTGCTTCCACCTTCATTCTCATGCTGGATGTCGTAGTCTCATATGCCAGATTCTCCTGTTTTTCAAAACACGTCCATTAGTCTTTGCAATAAAACCCCAACCACTACGTCTGTTTATCACCACTGACCCATCGGTGTAGATGCCTATGTCACCTTGATGTGATTGTGTGTTATTCTGGATCAAACTCAGTGCAGCCCGCTGTCCATTCTCTGCACTCACGACCCAGTGTTATTATTACATTGTGCCAGTCCGTCATGTCTTCCGGAACTTCAACCCAATCTTTTTCACGATTGATGGTCTCTAGATCACACACCTGACGTATAGATAGTTCTGCCTGTGCCATCTAGGAGCTGCCCCGTCTTGGCCTATGATCCTTGACCATCTCCATGGCTTCATGTAGGGTATGATCCCTATCTGCAGCAACTCTCAGGTATCATTTGGCCTGAAGGACCCTATGCCTATTCGCCACTGTTAGTAGCGCTAGGATATGCCTCATGCATATAATTGGTGTGTCCTTTGTGCGCCCCAGGATTACCCGCATGGCAGCATTCTGTATGCGCTCCAACTTTTCAAACTGGCTCTTTGATACTGTCAGCAGCCCCAGACCATACTCAACGACAGAAATTATTAACTGCTTGTCACATAGCGTTTTCAGTTTCGCCAATTTATAGTCTAGTAGAGCAGCGTTTCGGGGAATCGAGAGTTTGAGGTGTGGGCCCATGGTGATTCCTTTTATGATAACGAATGCCATCGTTCAGATAGAGGCGAGGAATGTGGCTGTAGCTGCACATAGAATAGAATAGGTAGGTAAAACTCCCGGGCTGGACCAGACATAGTCACTTGAGTCTTGGCCAGCCAACGAGAAGGATGTAGTCATACAGGGAGCGGGTGTAGGCCCATTGTAGGCCCATTTTGCCTCTATGTTGTTATTGGTGAGCATAAATATGGTTTTTTGAATGATAATATTTGTGTTATATATCTAATACAATATTTGTTTGATATGAGAAGTATACTACATGTCATGTATGTATTTTGGTGAAATAGCTACTGCACCATTGCTTCTGTAAGAGAGACAGCCTGAGATTCGAACGTCTATACCACTGTCCTATATTCCTATGCTTATAATCCTTATCATGCTATGATTACTGATTCCTCTTCTTTTGAAGATGTTGATATCTCTGTAAATTCTGTATAGTTTCTGCAGAGTTCAATCTATCTTTACTTTTGGTTCAATCTCATCTAGGGAAGAGCCTATCTTTACCGGACTTCTGGTAAACTATTTATATGCCACATAGGCATTTGTAAGATTCAGAACCTGTACGCATATATATTGTGCGTGTGAATCTTATTTTATCTGTGTGCAGAATATGCCGGGGAGGAACGTAAATTTTGTGTGTATGGCAGCCTGGGGACACAGTTAGATAAAACACCCCATTGCTTTTGTCGGATTTGGTGGATCCTGTATGTCAGTTGGCTAAATCATATTTATGAGAACGGTTCACATACCTAAATACTCATTTTTACCTGCAGTAAATCGTGCAGTGTGCTTGCCAAAATAACAAGACATTGGAGCCAATATTTACAAAACCCCGACCTTAGTCACACCCCGGTCACGTTCTAAAACAGATGGTAGTACTCTCAGAGTGGGTGGTTCATGTGTGAGAGTATATCTACATTTGGTATCTATGATGTCCTGTTCGTTGTATGGGTAGGAGCGTGAGGTTGGTAGAGTTGTTTAGATTACCGCCCCACCTTCCCGCCAAATAGACCAATACGTTACAGGCCCACAGGTGATACCCCAAATCATCATATGAGGATTGTCCTCTGAATTTATGTCCAGGTGTTGTCTCTGTGAGTCTTATGAAAATGTATAATAAGCTAGAATGTTCAAGGCTTGTCATTTTTAATTTGCAGACATTTGAGGCGGGCGTGGGACATCTTGGCTGAGTCTAATTATGGACAAATTTGGCAGTAAACGTTTGGCAGATACGTTTGGACTAGAATTCTTTTAGGAGAGCTAACTGTCTAGCCCAGGTGTCACTAAGTACTTTTGGACATCGGCAGTCCTTCTAAGAAACGGAGGCAGGGGAAGTAGTCCAATATTATTCTTCTAGCAACAGTGAGAAACTCCAGACGGAGTTATCCCCTTTTGTTTTTGGCCAATCTGTTGACATCATTTTGGGCCAAGTGCTATTGAAAAGCTTCTGATACTCATCACTTGCGTCTGACGAGAGATGACACTAATATTCTTCCTGTAGTATCAGGGAAGTTATAGTCTGCAACAGCTTACGGACTGGATGTTACTCTCGATGTTAAGCAGTCATACTCAATGGAGTGAACCATGAAACCAGTACGGATCCTCTTGTTTGGTTCAATGTCCCCTTGAGACATTGTGGATGCATCTTCTTCCTTGGACGAAGCATGTTACCCAGATAAATCCGCAGGAGGCCGCCTAAAGATGTTCAAGCCAACTATGACACCAGCTTATAGAGAGTTCTTCGTTCGCTGGAGACCCCAGCGACTTCGTTGAGAGTCCGTGCTTGATCCGTTCCAGAATGTTGGACACGACTACCAGTGGGGGTGAGCCCCTCTTTTTAAATGCAGACATATTTTCCTCTCAAGACCAATGCCAGATCGAGTAGTCCAGAATTCAGGTCACACCATCATCATTTATCGCTAAAGTCCTGTGGGAACAATGGTGGACAGTCACATTAGTGAGGCCAGTAGGTTCCCCCATCAAATAGAGGTTATCAACATCATCGATTCTAGATTACACCATCAAAAGGGACTACACTAGTCTTTGAGCCCATTTCCACGTCACTATTTTCTACAGCAAGAGAACCTTGTTTTTACAGTAACACATTATGGAGCCTGGTCAATGTAAGATGGGATAAACCCATCTCTATCAACAGAAGGAGGAGTTAGGTTATAACGATATAAGCGTCTTCATAAGACATTTTCAGTGGGAGAATAGAGACTGGAGGTGTCTTCACAGAACAGTTTCACTTGGACTATAATACAGTAATTATCCAGCCTAGTGTCGGATGGATCTAGTGTTTGAGTTATTGAAACTGGTTGGCAGTAGTCCCGAGAGAGTCAGTCGGGAAGACATAGCACTCCAGAGTTGAGTGTGATATGGCTATAGAGGAGTAGGTGAGAGAGAGAAGAGAGGAGAGGAGGAGGTGATAGTTTATTTTAGAATTTAAGACATTAAGTGAACATGTATTTGTTTTGATTATGAGATTTTTATAGTTTGTCCTGGAGACAGTGTCTCCTACTTTCATGTTAGGAGACTCTGGTAATAAAAGATATATGTTCGTCAGGAGAGTTTTCCATTGTCTACGTGACCAGTGTTACACTGTTTGTTGTCGTGGATAAAGGTGTTACTGTCTCAATCATATTTATATGCAGAGAATCCAGTGGGGAGTTCAGCCAACACACAATCTAATAATGTCTGGTATTCAAGGACAATAACATGCTAGAGATCTGTGGTTAAATGAGCTATTCTCTGCTAATTCTTCAGGAAGGTAGTTTATCTTGGAAAGTGGGTGGAGTCTATCCGACCATAATCCCATTCTTACATCAATAGAGCCAATAACTACTATATATTCCTGGAGACTTTTAAGAAAGAAACTGTCTTGATCAAATGCATTATAGTTTGGATCCGAGGACCTATTCTTTATTTCCCCTAGACAACCATTTCATATGGTATTCACATTTACTACCCCACACTGCTGAAACAGCCTGTACAGCATCCTCTGATCTACCCCGATTGTTGCCATCGCCCTCATTGCGTTAAGTTCCATACCAGCCTTCACCACCAAAGCCTCCACATGATCCTTAAAAGACAAACACCTGTCAAAGGTTATACCCACGTATTTCAATTTACTCTCTCTACTAAGAGGACATCCATTCAACATAATACCTGGAACATCTGCATTGACGATCCGGTTATCCAGGGAGTACCACACAACTGATGCCTTGTCTGGGCTTATAATGGCCCCTGTGTCCCTGCACCACTCTGCCACACTGTTTACTGCTACTTGTAAGTCTTCCGAAACATTGGCTCTGTCTCTGCCCTGTCTGTACACCATTTACAAATATCAAGATTCTATCCACACCTGGTGTCTCAATAACTGCGATTTTGCTGGTGTAGACATTAAAGAGCACAGGGGACATGGCAGATCCCTGCGGCAACCCAGGTGTAATAATAGAAAGGTCAGAACTCCAAGCACACATGCGCAGTGCAACCTTACGCTCATAAAGGACTGCCGCAACCCATCTAACAAGGCAAGGGCAAATCTCCACGTCCAACAGTGTGTATATCAACCGATCATACCTGACCCTCTTATACGCATCCTCCAGGCCAAGAGTTACCGCCACTGTCACTTGTTTATCTTGGACTGAGTACAAGATCGAGGGGTGGGTAAGGCAACCACAAATATCAAGGCACAGTGGATGGTATTGAATAGACAAGCTGAAGTTGAAGTATTCCCCAGCACAACAGCAATTATTACCCGAGCTCTGAAACAGCCTCCTCGTGACTGCAATACACGTGAAGCACTGTGTATTTCATTATTGAAGGCATTATCAAGATCGGCAAACAGAGCACTCTCGCAGGTGGGTAAGAGCGATAGTTGGAACATGGTTAGGTACTTTTGCCTTAATTCACCCCAAACAAACGTCACCAGCTATATTTAGGGTCACCAGCTATATTTAGCACTGACGGTGATCTCTCTGTGTTCGGGTACAGTGCGTTTCAATTGCCCCACAGTGTTTCTTTGGGCTTTGGCCACCATTTCTGTGAGAGTGTGTGTGTCTGTCTCATCATGAGTTTTCTGGAACTGGCAGCAGCAGCAGCAGCAGCAGGCAGCAGCTGTCCACGACAAGCCAGAGTAGCGTTGCCTTTTCTGCAGCAGCATCATGGCATCTGACATTCTGCTAGACACTGTTCTCATAATCATATCATCATGGTGCTATCGCTGACTGAGCGTCAGGACAGATGGAGATGCCGACGACGACGACATTCACCATGTATGTCGGCAGGACATCCTCCCGCTGAGACAAGGCTCACATGGCTGCAAGGCCTCGCGTCTCCCGTACAGACAGATGATGATCATTCTTTTCATATACTGTTGGTCTCAAGAGTTGACAAGCATTTCATTTTGCCAGTTACAGTTGGGGGGATGTCGCCGAGAACAACTGTTGCACACCGATAAAATTGCGCACCGAGCTACGGCGCAACACAGGGAACCCCTGGATGTGACGTCATACCCTGGGATTCCGTTTGTTTGGGGTGAATTAAGGCAAAAATACCCATGGTTACAGTACAATGTATTGGTGTACTAGTGACAAGATGACTCCTCGTACATACTGTGGCTGAGACGATCAATGAAGGGGACATTGAAATTCCAGAAGAATGACAGTTTTTGAATACTGATATTAAAAAAATAAAGATTGAGAGTAATTTAGAATATGAATTACAATAAGTACAGGCAAGAGTTAGACAGGACAAAGAAACCATTTTTCCCCCATATCTTGGACATGCAATAGATAATGGCAGAAGTGAAATAACAATCAAAAATAGAATAGAATGGCCAAAATATGCCTTCAACATCATGAAGTCAGTATTAACATCTAGAGAGGCATACAACGCATTAAAAATGAGAATTGTCAAATGTTATGTACATTCAACACTACTATAGATCGTGCGGAAGTCTAGACAGCGAACAAGCAATTAGAAAATCGAATGAGGCCCTGAAAATATGGATATACAGAAGAATATGTTGTATTTCATGGAAACAAAATACAAGCAAGTACAGAGGTTCTAGAAAATGTGGGAATGAAAAGAGAGTTGATGAAAGAAATAAAACAGAGGCAAGTGAAACATTTCAGCCACGGTAGTAGACAAAACACTCTTCTAAAAATCATACTGGAGGGTAAGGTTGCAGGCAAGCGAGCAAGAGGTTGACAACAATGCAAGTGGAAAGATAACATTAAGAGATGCACGAACAGCAATCTGACAGAATGTACATTCAGACCGAGAGACAGGCAGTGTTGAAGATCCATTGCAGCAAACCATCATTGTGGAGATGGCGCCTGATTGATTGATTGATTGATTGATTGAAACAAGAGATCATATAGTTGATATGAGAACCCTCTTTGAGAAATGTAAAGTACAGTGTAGATTTTTATGCTTGTGTCGTGGGATACAGTAAGGCCTACGACTGTGTTCAGCATAAGAAATTGTGGAACACCGGGGGGAGGGGGGGGGGGAGGAAATGGGGGTTCCCTGCATATTAACTGAATCATTTTACTTTTATAGCATGCGCAACAAGTAGTTGTCAGAATGGCTGGTGAAACACCAAATTGGTTTGAGGCGCAAAGGAGCGTAACACAAACCCACATATGCTATCCTAATCCTACCCGTGCAAATAAGAATCGTCAATTTTAGTCTATTCATATAGGAATTCAGTCCCATAACTTAGTTATGCACTGTCCTCCTCCCAAATAGTGCTAAGGGATTAGTGGAGTTGATCACATCTGTCAAACGAGAGAGAGAGAGAGAGAGAGAGAGAGAGAGAGAGAGAGAGAGAGAGAGAGAGAGAGATACGCACACACACACACACACACACACACACACACACACACACACACACACACTTTTGACTCAAACACTCACGCACTCACGCTCGCTCAAGTGGACAATTACTCATTTTCAGAAAATGGAATTTCCTCGAGTTCAAGGGAGATCAATCCTAACTAGAAAATTCCCAAAATGGCTGATCTTTTATTTTACAATGAATGCTGAAGTGTGGAGTTCGTAAGTCCGTTGGAAATTGGTTTGCATTCACGAATCCCAACTCGTGGTAAGAAGTTTAGTTTGATTTATTATTGTTAGAAAGTAGAAACATTTTAAAACAACATTTTATGTGGACTGTTGTTATATATTTCTATTTATAAATACCAAAAATACTTGTTTTACTGTCGAGGTAGTAAATAAATAAAACGAGTGACAGCTAAAATCTAAAATAATAATTTAATTCAGACGATTTACATTACACGTAAAAATGACCGGAAGATGTAATTATTTATCACATTTGTATACTTAATTGAAAAGAATATTAAAGAGGATCACACTGTATCGAATTGAACGGAAACTTAACTTATAACCATGGGTGAAACAGTGAAAATGAACTCGTTCAATTAATTAAAATTAAATCAATGGAGTGACAAAGAAAGAGGGAAAATTCATTTTCACGTTGGGATGTGATAAGGGTGGAAAAACTGGGTTAACCTGTGTCACGTTGCCCACAGTAAAAATCCCCTTAACAGATGGAAATAAAAGAAATGGCTTGAATAAACCACTTTCTTGATTAGACAACAAAAATTGCGACGGAATAGTACTGAGTGTTATTCGCAATCGCAGATATGACGTTTATTTCAAAAATGGTACTTTCTTGTTCTTGAGGCCGCCTATCTGTACTCGGGCTCATAAACACGAAGATGCTATTGCGGTACTTGGTCGGAAGTGGTCTCTACACTAACTTAAGTCCCAGAGATGGTGTTGCGGTACATGGTCAGGAGAGATCTCTACACTAATTTAAAGGAGCCTCTATTCACAAAAATTTGTCTTGTCTGTCTTTTGTTTGCAAGTTATTTTTCTTCAAACCTCACTAAGACGATATTTGCCGACAAGGAAACACGTACAGTGATATTTTATTTGACAAATAAAATTCACATTAAACGGCAGCTTCCGCAGATCCATAGTGCACACTTTATTCACATGCTTCGAATTTCTGTTCTATATTTTAGTTCGTAATGTTTAATATTTTTTATTATATTACCTAATTTAAAAAAAAAGAAAAATTGCTCCCCAGCGGGGAATCGAACCTGTCTCCCGCATGACAGGCGTAGATACTTACCACTATACTACTGAGGACACGATATCGTCTCAGCAAAAATTAATAATATAGTCAAACACATGTCCCGATGACGTCACGTATGTAACGTGACCAGCCGCAATTAGGAATAACGCTCGGTATTATTCGCAATTCGATTGTAAATAATCACTTCTACAAAAGAATGTTATGTCTTATGATTATGAATGTGCAAAGAAAGACTTCACACGCGTAACATTGGGCATTCCCATGCTGCTCAGTCCTCCCATGCAGCAACCATCCCAAAGTACTTCTTCTCACTGTTTCCATGAGGAGTTGGTTATATTCTTGACCAAAAAAAAATATTGTATAGCGTATCTAATACTCATGTACTCATGTTCTACTCAAGCAATGAAAGTGAACTTGGTTCTTTACAAACCAAACCAAATCATTTTCGAAGTTCTTTCATTGAGGATACATGGATTATGATTAAGTGATTAGTTTCATACCTTTATTACTCAGATGAACACAGTTCATCTAGAAGGACCCCCTGAAACAAGTAGAGAGCTTCAGGTACTTTGGAAGTATAATATCATCAAATGGCAAATCAGAAGATGAGATCAAATAGATGCAATAAGGCAAACCAACTATTGGACAAATGGCACCAATACTAAAGAATATGTGTTTCTTAACATCAATCTGTTCAAATAAGGATGAACCTACGACAGATCCAGCAAACCAGTAGGGCATTTATTTGTTCACATACTATTGCTCGAGAATTACAACAAAGATCATCTGCAACGAGACCACGAGGACATCCAAGAAGAAAATGGATTGACGACATCAAAGACATTGTACAACCACATGGAATGACACTATCCAGTGCCGCCCACCGGGCGCTGGAACTCAAATTATTCCTCCCCACAACGCTTGGCGACAGAAGTGGAAGATGATGATGATGATGACTAAAGAATAAGCATGTATCAATAGATAATAAGAAAGCACTCTACAACACAATTTTCCTACCAACTCTATGCTACCAATGCCAAACCTGGACAATGACAGAAAAAGAGAAAAGAAAAATCACAACAGAAATGAGATTTATGAGAAGAATACTCAATCAATGCGTCAAGAAGAGAGAAAATCAGAAATGAAGAAATCATGACTAAAGTGGGGGTTATAGCAGCGCTAGATTTTATTAGAAGGCAGCAAGTCAAATGGTTTGGCCATGTAACTAGGTTATCAACTAACAGTATACAACAACAAACAATGACGTACAGACAAAATGGAAGCAGAAAAAGAGGCCGACCACGTAAACGATGGACAGAGAGAAAAGCAGAGTCCATTGAAATCTTGATACATGAAGCCCATAAACGGGCACTCTCCCACAGTTTATACTTCACCTCAACACCGCAAGTTACAAGAGGAATGAGATTAGATGAATGCAGTGAAGAATGATTATACTAAACAAAGCAACTTAACAATGAGTACATTTTACCACTGAACTGTATTAGTGGCATGACCTGTTGGTATGCTGTCTTAAACTGATTGCTGTTCATGTTCATAGAACATTAGGTGTCAGTGTTGATGTAACTCAATGTCTAGTCTCAGAGGTTAGTGAAACAGTGTTCCATTGTCACTGGGTGACAGGCACTCACTGCTTGGAAAGGAGGTTATGTGAAACAGAATAGAAAGATAAGAATGGAGTTCACTCACTCCACTGTTGTATACAACAAGCAAACAAAAGGGGTCAACACATGTAGATATTAAAGAATTATGTTGAAAGAAATACAGAAATGGATCTTTAAAAACAAACTATACTGGAATATTAATTTAAAGTATGGCACTATAATATAAGCGAGGACTATGTATTGGGTGATGTGCTACACTCTGTAATTTATAGAATTACTTACCAATATATTTATATTATCTAAAAAAGGTTAGTTGCATATTCTTTACATGATGTCACAATCAGCCCCAGCATTATTTGACTATTTGTGATTTAGTTGGCAATTTTAATGTCCATTAGTTTGCCATTGCTTTGTGATTGACCAGTGTTCTTTCTTTCATGATAATTCCATTCTGTTTGGAGTGCAAAGAATTATTCCAGCAGACTACAGCCATTCGCTGCATATTGCTTCGTGATGGATTGTGGAGCACATTCTTTTATGACGTCATGTACTTCATTTTTAAAATTTGTTCTACATTCAAAATGTAGTGAGACTTTACAAACACCCTGTATTACAATCTCCAATTAGTATTCCCAGCTTCTCTTTGATCTGTCGAATTATTACTTCGCTATCATACCATAAAAATTAATGTGCAGCGCTCTGCTTCCAAGTCATCTGAGGCTGATTTCATACCCTGTTCTTCCTTTTTATAGAATAATACTCTAGTGTCCAGATTTGCTGTTAAGGATATGGGAAGTTAAGTTAGTTAGTTGCATATCCTTTACAGGACGTTGCAGTCAACACCAACATCTTTTGCTGTTGTGATCTCTTGGTAAGTTTACATTCAGTAGTTTGCCATTGCGTTCTGAATGACTGGCACCCATACCAATTCGTTAAAAACTAACGCAAAATAGTCTGCTGCCAAATCGCACACAGCTGTATTTCAAACACGGGTATGCAAGATCACAGACCGCGTTTATAACTCCTTCACCGTGGAGCCGGCATTTAAGGAGTGGACGTTTTAAGCCAATTGTCACAGTTTGGATCTTGTTTGTGCATGTATACTCTTGTTAGGTTCTGTCCATTTTATTCTTGATCAACCTTTAAGCTCTGTGGCCAGACATTTTTAGTTATAAATTTGGCACCAAACATTAGCTACCAACACTGTGCTAGCAGTCGGGTTTCTTTAGGACTGTCATTCAGTTCATAATTGCAGTTCTGTATGAGACCACAAGGGGGGGGGGGGGGGGGGGGTCATGCCAGAGCTAAGGACTTTTAACCCTATTTAACTGCTACCATTGCCAAATATGAATGCTGTCTAACTTGTTAAAGAGAAAACTCATTACATGGGAAATGTTTTTAAGAAAAGCTGCCTGCCTTACTATAAGAAATGTAATTAGTAACAACAGCTTTAAAAATATTTTTGTTACACTCCCATTTGATATTAAAACACATTTTATTAACTTGTAAATAAATGGCATTGCATTAGAATTAATACCTGTTCTTTTGTGGTATTTTCAGATATGAATTTGTTCTGTGCCACAAGCTTTTGATTTGAAAACATTCAAAATGAAAAGGTTAGTTACAGTAATATCACTTTTCCAGTGTTGAGCATACATCTGTTTTAATGTTGTTTTCCCCTGCTGAACCATGGATATTCATTCCTGTATTGTTTCAGCCATTCTTGTTTAACTTGACATCAGGGTTGATCGGGTTACATTCTTCAGATCCCCAGTTAAGTATTTTATGTTTTATCCATTTTTGGTTTTCTTATTGGTTGATAAAGACTTTGGTTTTATTTTTTTTTCGTTCACTGGCTTTGAAATCAAGCATATTCCATATGATTGCTACTATTTAAGGGGCGCTGGACTGACATTTGTGTGTGAATTAGCTTTCCCTGTTACCTCTGTCCGCTGCCATCAGGCGAATCCACACTGATTTCTGAGGTACTTGTAATTCACATCCCTAAGTCAGGGACAAGAAGTTTACATTTTAATCCAACTGACTGGTGTAGGGATTGAACCCGCTACCTCAGCATCAGCACACGTGAAGAGCGAGCGCTCTTATCCATTCTGTCATTGAGCGTGCTCTGTATCTATGTATGTAATTGTCCTGTCATTGAGCTTCCTCTATATCTATGTATGTAATTGTCCTGTCATTGAGCTTCCTCTGTCTCTATGTATGTAATCGTCCTGTCATTGAGCTTCCTCTGTCTCTATGTATGTAATTGTCCTTACATTGAGCTTCCTCTGTATCTATGTATGTAATTGTCCTGTCATTGAGCTTCCTCTGTCTCTATGTATGTAATTGTCCTTACATTGAGCTTCCTCTGTATCTATGTATGTAATTGTCCTGTCATTGAGCTTCCTCTGTCTCTATGTATGTAATTGTCCTTACATTGAGCTTCCTCTGTATCTATGTATGTAATTGTCCTGTCATTGAGCTTCCTCTGTCTCTATGTATGTAATTGTCCTTACATTGAGCTTCCTCTGTCTCTATGTATGTAATTGTCCTTACATTGAGCTTCCTCTGTATCTATGTATGTAATTGTCCTGTCATTGAGCTTCCTCTATATCTATGTATGTAATTGTCCTGTCATTGAGCTTCCTCTATATCTATGTATGTAATTGTCCTGTCATTGAGCTTCCTCTATATCTATGTATGTAATTGTCCTGTCATTGAGCTTCCTCTATATCTATGTATGTAATTGTCCTGTCATTGAGCTTCCTCTGTATCTATGTATGTAATTGTCCTTACATTGAGCTTCCTCTATATCTATGTATGTAATTGTCCTGTCATTGAGCTTCCTCTGTATCTATGTATGTAATTGTCCTTACATTGAGCTTCCTCTATATCTATGTATGTAATTGTCCTGTCATTGAGCTTCCTCTATATCTATGTATGTAATTGTCCTGTCATTGAGCTTCCTCTATATCTATGTATGTAATTGTCCTGTCATTGAGCTTCCTCTATATCTATGTATGTAATTGTCCTGTCATTGAGCTTCCTCTATATCTATGTATGTAATTGTCCTGTCATTGAGCTTCCTCTATATCTATGTATGCAATTGTCCTGTCATTGAGCTTCCTCTGTATCTATGTATGTAATTGTCCTTACATTGAGCTTCCTCTATATCTATGTATGTAATTGTCCTGTCATTGAGCTTCCTCTATATCTATGTATGTAATTGTCCTTACATTGAGCTTCCTCTATATCTATGTATGTAATTGTCCTTACATTGAGCTTCCTCTATATCTATGTATGTAATTGTCCTGTCATTGAGCTTCCTCTATATCTATGTATGTAATTGTCCTTTCATTGAGCTTCCTCTGTATCTATGTATGTAATTGTCCTTACATTGAGCTTCCTCTATATCTATGTATGTAATTGTCCTGTCATTGAGCTTCCTCTATATCTATGTATGTAATTGTCCTGTCATTGAGCTTCCTCTATATCTATGTATGTAATTGTCCTGTCATTGAGCTTCCTCTATATCTATGTATGTAATTGTCCTGTCATTGAGCTTCCTCTATATCTATGTATGTAATTGTCCTTACATTGAGCTTCCTCTATATCTATGTATGTAATTCTCCTGTCATTGAGCTTCCTCTATATCTATGTATGTAATTGTCCTTACATTGAGCTTCCTCTGTCTCTATGTATGTAATTGTCCTGTCATTGAGCTTCCTCTGTCTCTATGTATGTAATTGTCCTGTCATTGAGCTTCCTCTATATCTATGTATGTAATTGTCCTGTCATTGAGCTTCCTCTGTATCTATGTATGTAATTGTCCTTACATTGAGCTTCCTCTATATCTATGTATGTAATTGTCCTGTCATTGAGCTTCCTCTGTCTCTATGTATGTAATTTTTCTGTCATTGAGCTTCCTCTGTCTCTATGTATGTAATTGTCCTGTCATTGAGCTTCCTCTGTATCTATGTATGTAATTGTCCTTACATTGAGCTTCCTCTATATCTATGTATGTAATTGTCCTGTCATTGAGCTTCCTCTGTCTCTATGTATGTAATTGTCCTGTCATTGAGCTTCCTCTGTATCTATGTATGTAATTGTCCTGTCATTGAGCTTCCTCTATATCTATGTATGTAATTGTCCTTACATTGAGCTTCCTCTGTATCTATGTATGTAATTGTCCTTACATTGAGCTTCCTCTGTATCTATGTATGTAATTGTCCTTACATTGAGCTTCCTCTGTATCTATGTATGTAATTGTCCTTACATTGAGCTTCCTCTATATCTATGTATGTAATTGTCCTTTCATTGAGCTTCCTCTGTGTTTATGTATGTAATTTTCCTGTCATTTAGATTCCTCTGTCTCTATGTATGTAATTTTCCTGTCATTGAGCTTCCTCTGTCTCTATGTATGTAATTTTCCTGTCATATAGATTCCTCTATATCTATCTATGTAATTGTCCTGTCATTGAGCTTCCTCTATATCTATTTATGTAATTGTCCTTACATTGAGCTTTCTCTATATCTATGTATGTAATTGTCCTTACATTGAGCTTTCTCTATATCTATGTATGTAATTGTCCTTACATTGAGCTTTCTCTATATCTATGTATGTAATTGTCCTTACATTGAGCTTCCTCTATATCTATGTATGTAATTGTCCTGTCATTGAGCTTCCTCTGTATCTATGTATGAAATTGTCCTGTCATTGAGCTTCCTCTGTCTCTATGTATGTAATTTTCCTGTCATTTAGATTCCTCTGTCTCTATGTATGTAATTGTCCTTTCATTGAGCTTCCTCTGTCTCTATGTATGTAATTTTTCTGTCATTGAGCTTCCTCTGTATCTATGTATGTAATTTTCCTTTCATTGAGCTTCGTCTGTATCTATGTATGTAATTGTCCTTTCATTGAGCTTCCTCTGTATCTATGTATGTAATTGTCCTGTCATTGAGCTTCCTCTGTATCTATGTATGTAATTGTCCTTTCATTGAGCTTCCTCTGTATCTATGTATGTAATTTTCCTGTCATTTAGATTCCTCTGTCTCTATGTATGTAATTGTCCTGTCATTGAGCTTCCTCTGTCTCTATGTATGTAATTTTCCTGTCATTGAGCTTCCTCTGTATCTATGTATGTAATTGTCCTTACATTGAGCTTCCTCTATATCTATGTATGTAATTGTCCTTACATTGAGCTTCCTCTATATCTATGTATGTAATTGTCCTGTCATTGAGCTTCCTCTATATCTATGTATGTAATTGTCCTTACATTGAGCTTCCTCTATATCTATGTATGTAATTGTCCTGTCATTGAGCTTCCTCTGTATCTATGTATATAATTGTCCTTTCATTGAGCTTCCTCTGTATCTATGTATGTAATTGTCCTGTCATTGAGCTTCCTCTATATCTATGTATGTAATTGTCCTTACATTGAGCTTCCTCTATATCTATGTATGTAATTGTCCTGTCATTGAGCTTCCTCTGTATCTATGTATATAATTGTCCTTTCATTGAGCTTCCTCTGTATCTATGTATGTAATTGTCCTGTCATTGAGCTTCCTCTATATCTATGTATGTAATTGTCCTGTCATTGAGCTTCCTCTATATCTATGTATGTAATTGTCCTGTCATTGAGCTTCCTCTATATCTATGTATGTAATTGTCCTGTCATTGAGCTTCCTCTGTATCTATGTATGTAATTGTCCTTACATTGAGCTTCCTCTGTCTCTATGTATGTAATTTTCCTGTCATTTAGATTCCTCTGTCTCTATGTATGTAATTGTCCTGTCATTGAGCTTACTCTATATCTATGTATGTAATTGTCCTGTCATTGAGCTTCCTCTGTATCTATGTATGTAATTTTCCTGTCATTTAGATTCCTGTCTCTATGTATGTAATTTTCCTGTCATTGAGCTTCCTCTGTCTCTATGTATGTAATTTTCCTGTCATTGAGCTTCCTCTGTATCTATGTATGTAATTGTCCTTACATTGAGCTTCCTCTATATCTATGTATGTAATTGTCCTTACATTGAGCTTCCTCTATATCTATGTATGTAATTGTCCTGTCATTGAGCTTCCTCTATATCTATGTATGTAATTGTCCTTACATTGAGCTTCCTCTATATCTATGTATGTAATTGTCCTGTCATTGAGCTTCCTCTGTATCTATGTATATAATTGTCCTTTCATTGAGCTTCCTCTGTATCTATGTATGTAATTGTCCTGTCATTGAGCTTCCTCTATATCTATGTATGTAATTGTCCTTACATTGAGCTTCCTCTATATCTATGTATGTAATTGTCCTGTCATTGAGCTTCCTCTGTATCTATGTATATAATTGTCCTTTCATTGAGCTTCCTCTGTATCTATGTATGTAATTGTCCTGTCATTGAGCTTCCTCTATATCTATGTATGTAATTGTCCTGTCATTGAGCTTCCTCTATATCTATGTATGTAATTGTCCTGTCATTGAGCTTCCTCTATATCTATGTATGTAATTGTCCTGTCATTGAGCTTCCTCTGTATCTATGTATGTAATTGTCCTTACATTGAGCTTCCTCTGTCTCTATGTATGTAATTTTCCTGTCATTTAGATTCCTCTGTCTCTATGTATGTAATTGTCCTGTCATTGAGCTTCCTCTATATCTATCTATGTAATGTCCTTTCATTGAGCTTCCTCTGTCTCTATGTATGTAATTTTCCTGTCATTTAGATTCCTCTGTCTCTATGTATGTAATTGTCCTGTCATTGAGCTTACTCTGTCTCTATGTATGTAATTTTCCTGTCATTGAGCTTCCTCTGTGTTTATGTATGTAATTTTCCTGTCATTGAGCTTCCTCTGTCTCTATGTATGTAATTTTCCTGTCATTGAGCTTCCTCTGTCTCTATGTATGTAATTTTCCTGTCATTGAGCTTCCTCTGTATCTATGTATGTAATTGTCCTGTCATTGAGCTTCCTCTGTATCTATGTATGTAATTTTCCTGTTATTGAGCTTCCTCTGTATCTATGTATGTAATTGTCCTGTCATTGAGCTTCCTCTGTCTCTATGTATGTAATTTTCCTGTCATTTAGATTCCTCTGTCTCTATGTATGTAATTGTCCTTTCATTGAGCTTCCTCTGTCTCTATGTATATAATTGTCCTGTCATTTAGATTCCTCTGTATCTATGTATGTAATTGTCCTGTCATTTAGATTCCTCTGTATCTATGTATGTAATTGTCCTGTCATTGAGCTTCGTCTGTCTCTATGTATGTAATTGTCCTGTCATTTAGATTCCTCTGTATCTATGTATGTAATTGTCCTGTCATTTAGATTCCTCTGTATCTATGTATGTAATTTTTCTGTCATTGAGCTTCGTCTGTCTCTATGTATGTAATTGTCCTTTCATTGAGCTTCCTCTGTCTATGTATGTAATGTCCTTTCATTGAGCTTCGTCTATATCTATCTATGTAATGTCCTTTCATTGAGCTTCGTCTGTCTCTATGTATGTAATTGTCCTGTCATTGAGCTTCCTCTATATCTATGTATGTAATTGTCCTGTCATTGAGCTTCGTCTGTCTCTATGTATGTAATTGTCCTGTCATTGAGCTTCCTCTATATCTATCTATGTAATGTCCTTTCATTGAGCTTCGTCTGTCTCTATGTATGTAATTGTCCTGTCATTGAGCTTCCTCTATATCTATCTATGTAATGTCCTTTCATTGAGCTTCGTCTGTCTCTATGTATGTAATTGTCCTTACATTGAGCTTCCTCTATATCTATGTATGTAATTGTCCTGTCATTGAGCTTCGTCTGTCTCTATGTATGTAATTGTCCTGTCATTTAGATTCCTCTATATCTATGTATGTAATTGTCCTGTCATTTAGATTCCTCTGTATCTATGTATGTAATTGTCCTGTCATTTAGATTCCTCTGTATCTATGTATGTAATTGTCCTGTCATATAGATTCCTCTATGTATGTAATTTTTCTTTCATTGAGCTTCTTAATAATTTTTTATGTTTATTTGGACTCAAATATTAGCTCCTGGTGTCAGGTCTTAGTCATATATGACTGAACTATTGTATAACAGTGGACGGTACTACCTGCTTTCTGTAGCGTCGAATGTTGGGCGGTGCTCACCAAACTCGACACCCCACTTTGAGCCAATGGCTTCAGGTGGGGGAGTGCAATTGGGAGGATACAAGTCTTACCCTAGTGCGAGGAAATGCAACCTAAAGACTAAATGTCATGACAGGGCAGACTAGGCCCTAAGCCTTGGCCGGCAACTGGTCTAGGATGGAAGCTCAGACAGGCGGACAGTTAGAGCATTGCTTTTCTGATCTGGCAGCTTCTGCAACTTGTCTTGTTCTAGACGTATAGGTGTTACCTTTCCTCTGGAGTAAATTAGGCAGGCCAAGAGAGGGATCATGCTGCATGGACAATACATGGTCTCTAAACTCAGCCCAGGCTTTGTTATGGTGAGGTATAACTCAAGTTTACAAACTATCGTCTGTCAAGATGGCAAGGTGCTAGTCATTAACTTCTCAGCAGTAAGCCCCCTTTTTTAAATACGATTACACTGACCCTCTTGCAGTCACATAGTGAGCAAAGTTTGAGCCATAAATAGAATCCATTAAAGCGGAGACCGTTGTGCCAGATTAGTGTCTGCCTAGGATACCCCACATTAAGAAAAAAAGTCTTGACTAGTATGGGTCTAACCCCTGGCACATTAGCACCTCTGCATCTCACACCTGAGACAAAAAGGAAACCAAGAGAGAAAGTTAATGTTTGTATATGTCTTGATGATGATGATGATGACCAGCTCTGTGATGAAGTGGTTACGGACACAGTTCGCATACCACATACGAAACAGAGCTGTTGGTGATTTGGCAGTAGACAGCATTATGCTGGTTTCATATAAAATGGTATGGGTGCCAGTTGTTCAGAAAGTGATGGCAAACTACAGAAGGTATACTTGCCCATGAATAACGACCAGCCAAAAAATGCTGGAATTGACTGCTACATCCTGTAAAGGATATGCAGCGAATGTTTTTTATGATGATGCTCTTAATTTGATTTTGTTTATAAATATCAGATCAGCGCGTCAGGTGAAGCCAAACTCTAAATACATCAACAAAGCTGGAGCATCCCCAGAGGAGCCAAAAAAGAAGTGTGAAAGATCCGGTTGTACAGCCACAGTACCAATCTGTTTTGCTCGAGTTAGTGACAGGTACAAAATCATGACCATTGCATCTTTGTCTGTATCCTGATAACCCTTGTCTTGTTATACTTCTTTATTTGTAGATACATATATTGTCATTTGCATGTATGACAAGTGTGTAGTACTTAATTTGTGTGTTTTCTGTTCTTAAACTGATTGATTGATTGATTAGATGCATACTTTGTCAACTTGGATATATGTGAAAAAGTGGATTGATTGAATTCATTAATTCATTCAGTAGCATGTCCTTTGCAGAACCTCGCTCCCATAACAACCTTCCGGAAAACTTCTCAGTCATAAGCAAGATGTCCTGCATCCAATACACCCATCTGGAGATCATCCGCCACATCCTGCACCCATCTTCTCTTTGGCCTCCCTCTTCCTCTCTTCCCTGGCTTATACCCCTCCATTATTGTTCTCTCTAAACTATCATGATGTTTCAAATGACCAAAATATTTCAATGTTCTTTGTTTTATCTTTAGTAGTCAACCTTCTTCAATATTCAGATCTTGTTATATGGATGCATTTGTTCTTTTATCCAAGATATTCCTAGACCATTTATATTCAAAGGCATTAATGTGCTGTTCAACTTGTTTGATCGATTGAATATCCATACTAAAATCTCATATGTACTGATTGCTTCTACAGGTAATGTATTCTTTCTTCCTCTTGTTGGGGTGCAACACACCTAGTTATGCCACTCAAAGGTCAGTGTGTCTGACTTTGGCATGCATTTGTGTCAGATCAGCTTCCTCTAGATTCCATTCAAGGCTTTGCCTACCCGTGGGTAGGCTTTCTTACATAACAATTTTGCCAGGGCAGTTGGGCTATGGCCTGCTGTTTGCAATGTTCAACTGTCATGGAATTTTAAAATATGCAACTTGCACACAGGACCTCATTTTATGGTTCTAGCTATAATGTGGAACAGTCTTCCACAAGATATTGAAGACACCACCAATCTCTATACATAATCGTAACCTATTTGAACACTTTTTCAGTACAGACTTACATGCCCCCCTAAAAAAGTAAAAACCAAAAATAATAATTATTATTTCAAATGATAACTAGTATAATAAACCTTCCCCTGTCTGTGGTATGTTAAAATTGCCATGTCAAAAATTAGTTGAGTCATGAGTGATTGATTATTGCATTTTCCATGCATTTATAATGCATATCATCCTGTTGTTGTCGTTGTTGTCTAAGATTAGCTTCATAAGTGATGTATGAATGAAATAATGTATGAGAGCCGAGAGGTAAGAAGGACAGAATGTCAGAATGGTCATTATTGATAAACTTCATAGAAGCAAAAATTCCTTCATTAGGCAGAATAGTGTCTTGTTTCAAGGATGCCCTGTCGGGGGCAAAAGGTTAGCTTGGCACCTGACCTTGACTCATCCTTATGCCAGCATTCTCGGCTGCCAGCTACCATCATCACCATCATGTGCCATGCCCATAGTCCTGATTATGCCGTAGGGCTAAGCCATCCAAATATTTATCTCCTTGTCTTTTCTTTGCCATTTTCCCATCCAGGTTGCCAGTTGTCACAAAGTTGATGAGCAAAATAAAATCTTGTCTGTCTGCGTCTAATTTATCAAATCAATTTCCAGTTTTCATGAGTTTCTTGTAGGGCTGTCTCATGGTATTCTTCACATTTTCCCCAGAAACCATATTTCCACTGCCATTAGATGTTTCTCAGCTTGTCTGTTTGTTGTGCATGTGTCTCATGCTTACATCATGTATAACGCACATAACTGTCCTTGAGAATGCCTGCACGATGCTGGTGACTCTTACTCATGCCACACTGCTGGATGATTTTGTTTTCAGGTGTGCTGGAAGTGGCTGGACATCAAGATGGTATCATCTTACTTTAGGAGAACATTACTGCAATGAGTGTTTTGAACATTTCTACAGGAGGTTAGTCTCATTTTTTTCATTAATCTTGTTGTATATTAACATTTATGGCATTGGAGAATTTTGTGACAATTGGAAAGATCAGAGGGAAAAGAGGCAGACCAAGAATACTTATGCTGGATAGACTGAGATGGTGGCATGGAGGAATATCATCAGCAGAGATGATCCAGAGTGCCACGGACCAAGATTTTCTGTGGAAAGACATGAACGTCAACACCAGCTTTCAAGGCACATGATGATGATATTAACATGTTTGCTAGCATCTGTAGAAAGCTGCATTGTATGATTTATCTGTGTTCAGAAAGGAGACCTGTGACAGTTACTATCACAATGATCTGAAGTGACAGACCTTCACATATGTTGCATTGTTATGAGGTTGGATAACCATTTATCTTTCTCATTTACAAGAAGCACTGCTGGTATCAATTCTTCTTCATTCCTCTTTCAAGGGAAGTGTGTCAATCCTAGTTACGCACCTCATGTGTCAGACTTCCGCACGCATCTATGCCAGGTTTGCTTCCCCTGAACAGATTCCATCCAATGCACCTCATGTGTCAGACTTCAGCATGCATCTACGCCAGGTTTGCTTCCCCTGAACAGATTCCATCCAATGCACCTCATGTGTCAGACTTCAGCATGCATCTACGCCAGGTTTGCTTCCCCTGAACAGATTCCATCCAATGCACCTCATGTGTCTGACTTCAGCGTGCATCTACGCCAGGTTTGCTTCCCCTGAACAGATTCCATCCAATGCACCTCATGTGTCAGACTTCAGCATGCATCTACACCAGGTTTGCTTCCCCTGAACAGATTCCATCCAATGCACCTCATGTGTCAGACTTCAGCGTGCATCTACGCCAGGTTTGCTTCCCCTGAACAGATTCCATCCGATGCACCTCATGTGTCGGACTTCAGCGTGCATCTACGCCAGGTTTGCTTCCCCTGAACAGATTCCATCCAATGCACCTCATGTGTCAGACTTCAGCGTGCATCTACGCCAGGTTTGCTTCCCCTGAACAGATTCCATCCAATGCACCTCATGTGTCAGACTTCAGCACGCATCTACGCCAGGTTTGCTTCCCCTGAACAGATTCCATCCAATGCACCTCATGTGTCAGACTTCAGCACGCATCTACGCCAGGTTTGCTTCCCCTGAACAGATTCCATCCAATGCACCTCATGTGTCAGACTTCAGCGCGCATCTACGCCAGGTTTGCTTCCCCTGAACAGATTCCATCCAATGCACCTCATGTGTCAGACTTCAGCACGCATCTACGCCAGGTTTGCTTCCCCTGAACAGATTCCATCCAATGCACCTCATGTGTCAGACTTCAGCATACATCTACGCCAGGTTTGCTTCCCCTGAACAGATTCCATCCAATGCACCTCATGTGTCAGACTTCAGCATGCATCTACGCCAGGTTTGCTTCCCCTGAACAGATTCCATCCAATGCACCTCATGTGTCAGACTTCAGCACGCATCTACGCCAGGTTTGCTTCCCCTGAACAGATTCCATCCAATGCACCTCATGTGTCTGACTTCAGCACGCATCTACGCCAGGTTTGCTTCCCCTGAACAGATTCCATCCAATGCACCTCATGTGTCAGACTTCAGCACGCATCTACGCCAGGTTTGCTTCCCCTGAACAGATTCCATCCAAGGTCATGGGCTCTATATCTTGTATATCAGTTTTACGAATCTGTGTTTACATGGCTCTTTGGCAGAGAGGGGTTGAACCTAACTTGTTTTGCTAGTAAGTCAGGAAAGTCTATACCTAACGAACATGGCTGCTTGTCTGGTGTGTTGTTTTGAAAATGCTAAAATACATGTATACTGTAACAGAAATTGCCATGGCATAGTGGTTAGTTAAAGGTGAGAGAATAGCCTTCATTGCACCAGGTTGGTCTCATCTCTCGGCAGAATGGCAAGCTGCCTGCAGAGAACATTGCACAAAGCACAACTCCGACGGACACCCTCCTAGCGAACTCTGCTGGTAATGTCATGAGCACGGTGGGGCGTGGATTCGGTGCCAAGGCTCGTCGCTTGTCACAATGAGGAAATGACTGGCTGCCTCTTCCTCCTTGCTCTAGGCTCACAAAAATATGATGGCACAATCACATCAAAGACCCGTATCAGGAATAAACTCTTTGGACCACTGAGTTATCATCTTCTTAAAGAGTGAAAGAATGACTACTCATATTCCTCCGTTTATTCAAACCTATAAAATATGAAGATCCTAGTACTTCACATACTCATAATGGGTTCCTCTAAGGGACCTGTATTTCTGTGTCTTGTTCTAATGTGTAGAGTTCATTATTGCTAGTTGTGCGTGACTGGAGCTGTTGGCTTCATAGGTCAGCTGATCTTGGTGATTAGTAACATTTTTGTTTTCATATACAAGCCACAGTCCTCTACAATAATTATGCATTTCCTTACTACCAAGCTGTTTTCTAAGTTAGTTGATAATATTTTATAATAATGCATGTAAAATTTACAAAAAAAGTAAGTTCTCCTGAAACAACTGGTGAGGAAAAGTTGCTAGAGCTAGATATATTGAGATAACCTGATAACAGTTTAACTAGAAAGTCATTTCTCTGGAACTCACGGGCAAATGAAATAGAGGGAGCCTGAAAATGCTCGGAGAAGAGAATTGGAGACAGCAGGAATGAATAAAATGGGGAGGGCATGGGTGGAGGTGCAGGAGATAGCAAATGATTGGATGGCTGGGTTTGAATTGTTTGAAGGCCTATGGGGACTTCATTTTTAATTCATCACAAACCAAGGAATCCCGGGAGTTCCCTGGAAATCCCCTGACATCAGGGTGATTCCATAGTGGGTGTAGGGGTGTCACTTCCGGTTGAGTGTGTGGTGGACTGCTAGACCAATCCATGGATGCAATAAATGTTTCTGGGCCACGAGGGCCCTCACTGTCGTTGGAGTGTATATCCATATCTTGTGCTACTCGTAAACACACTTGTCGACCAACCACGAAGTAAATCACGATATTCCTGTTCTGAAAATCGACGATCACGTCAAATCTAGGCCAGTGCTAAAAATAACTATGCTGTGAATTAAAAATGAAGTATCAGCCTATGCTCCAAACGGGGATAATGGTAGAAAGGAGAGCAGTTCTTGTAACTTGGTAACATGAGACATGGGAGTATATTAAAAATAGCAAAGGGAAAAACCAAGAACAGTTGAACAAGAGGACACCCAATAAACAACTATATCACACAGGCATATAAGAACATTGGGGTTCAGACTTAATGCAGAGCTGAAGATAGTTGCTGAGAATAGGGGACGGAGGAGACACCTGATCAGGCAACTTTACAACACCATTCTTAGAATTGACTAAATTGATGATGGTGAATAATGTACATTTTTGCTTATCTCCACATTCTGTGACCAGTCATAAAGACGGCTATAAGGAGTATGACCAGTGGAAAAGAGAGTGGTCTCTGAAAGCAAGAACAGAATCTAGTGTAGCAGCTTTCATGGTAGAGCAAATCCTGCCATACTGGGTCCAGTGTAGAGCTGTCGCCTGTGGCAGGTGGAGGCAGTTGTCCCGGGATTTGAATCTGACCCCGGAGTTTATCGACACATTTGTGTGTGGCAAAACATCGGTCCAGAGTTCAGTCAAGGTTAGTTTTAGTTTGTATATGTTGTTTCTAATATTTATTAATGCAGGTCCGCATGGCCGAATGAATAAGAAATGCGTGTTCTTAAACATCCGGTGTGCTGATACAGAGGTAAATGGTTCAACCCCTCCACCAGACAGCTGGACTAAAATGTTGACCCGTTGTCCTTGACTTGGGGATGTAAATTACAAGGACTTTGAAATCGGAGTGGGTTCGCCTGATGGCGAGAGACACTGCTAATAGGGAAAGCTATCCCACATGCAAAATTCAGTCCATCACTACTATAAATAGTGTGTATGGACTATGCTTGAGGTCAAAGCGAGCGAGTGCAAAACACAATTGTTTTATTAACATTCTTTATTTTATTGCTGTCTCTGAATTTGTTTTTGTGATAAATTGTGATAAATGCTGAGGTAAGGGGTTCAAGCCCTGGACAGCTGGACTAAAATGTTGACCTATCTACCTTGACTTGGGGACGTAAATTATAAGTACCTCTGAAGTCGGAGTGGGTTCGCCTGATGACAGGGGAGACTTAATAGGGAAAGCTAATCCACACACAAAATTCAGTCCAGCACTATTAGAAGTAGTGTATGGACTACGCTTGAGTTCATAGCGAGCAAGCGCTAAAAAGAAAAAAATTCCTGGTGCCCATTTTAGACCGGGCTGACCTGGGTGCCCAGGTGAATAAAAAAAAAATCCAAGCTCCAGTGGGGATTTGAACACACCCACCCTGCTAGTAGGCAAGCATGCTAACCATTGCATTGCTCTAACCCGGCTGCAAAAGGAATTAACTTATAAAATTATCACGAAGCAAATTGATACAATACTATAATTATACTTCATCAGAAGGCAAGTAAAGTGGTTTGGCCTCCTAAACAATTACTAAGAGAGAAAGCTCTTAGATAAAGCAATATGACTTTGATTCTACAGAAGAAAGGCTGTTCTGGCAAGAAATTTATAAATGGTATAATATAAACCATGAACACTGCCTTGTACCAGTTATCTACCAGAGCTAGTTCCGTCTAGAACTTTTCACTTCCTGACACTGAGAAGAGAATGTAAACAAGAAAGAAACACGAAATGTGATTGTTGTTTTTAAAAAATAGTTTGTCTTTTTATTTTTCACAGAAAGAAAGACAAGATGCATGTAGCATCCCAGAAGATGAGGTAAATTGATACATGTTTTCTTTACTTTGGCTATAATGTAGAAAAAAATCTGGTTGCTTTTTTTGCGGCTGCTGATTTTGCTTATCTACTGAGTTGTCCCCTTATGGCAGCCGAACGCTATTCAAATAAGAATGAAGTAGGTCATTAGGTACTTTTAATATATTGGGTTTTCTCTGTGTAACCAATGAGGGGTGGGGACTTGTGGGCATTGAGCCGCATTCATGGGAAATAAGTTCTAATACCTCGCAAGGATATTTTTATTTCTTGATGAAATATCACTTTTTTTGCATACAGATATCTTGATAAATACTTTAGTATTCTCCGCCTTGCATTGCTTTTTACAAAATGGTACAAGTGCTGGTTGGTTCAGAAAGCAATGGCAAACTATTTAATGTGAACTTGCCAAGAAATCACAGAAAAATATGCTGGGGTTGACTGCGACATCTTGTAAAGAATATGCAACTAACTTAACTTCTCCCATAAATCATATAAGGAAAATCTCAGTACAGTGAACACACTTAAAGCAACAACAAGGATCCAAGTGTGTTTATTTCAGAATCAAACATGCCATACCATTAATTTGTGGGTATATTGTATAATTTTGATATCCTGGGTATCCTATTTGGTTTGATCCTTTCAATTTCTGAGTGCTGAGGAATTTCTAACAAGCACAATTCACATGTGGGTTCTCAGAATTTTTTGTCATTGTCCGAGAAGGCTAGATATCTCATCCACTACCTCAGGAACAGGTGAAAGCATACCATGCTTTTTTATTTGCAAAAATCTACAGTCCACAGTACCAATCGAACCAGGTCTGCACAAGTTAGAAGCGGCTGTCGTATTGTCAGCTACTCTACCTCCAGATTTTTAACTCACTTGAAATAGAAGTCCAAGCCTGAGCACTGCATGGAACTTGCTTGGGCAAATGGCTTGTATTCTTCAGTCTGGAACAAGCCTCCTGACATACATGAGCAGTGCTACAATGTGCTGTAATGATTTGAGGAGTTTGTTGTTTCTTTATTGGTATAACTATTGAGAATCAAGTAGTTGAGTGATTATGTACTGGTATCAAATATCTGGTGTGATACGGACCCCATCACCCAGCTAGTGCCGATTGATCTATCACAATATGTGTCTAGCATCTTATCCCCCGTGCACCTTAAGGCATGTAAACAGGTCTTTTACTGACCTTGCTTACTGAACATCAAAACCATGCATTCCCTTAGTGCATTCAAACACAGAAGCCACACACAATATGTTGCATGATTTATTGCCTGGCATATTTTGCTACATCTCGTTGGGTGCATATTATAGATGTATATATCATATGAAGTGAATACATGAACAATATTTAAGCTGAAACAAATTAAAACACAGAGTCAAGTTACTGTTCATATGTGGAGAATTTGTTACCTATGCACCTGACGAGATGCGGCAAAATATGTCAGGCAATAAATCATGCAAGATATTGTTTGTATCTTCTATGTTTATATTACCAAACTTCCTTAAGTAAAGTAAGTAAAGGACCATGTTACAAGACTTAAGGCGCATGGGACATGTAGTGGTTGACCCATATTTGATAGACCAATCGGCACTCACTGAGTGACATGGTCAGTATCACACTGGTTGCCTTGACTCCCCCAAGACATTTCCTGGTACCTATTTTAGACTGGGGCCCGAAACAAATGAAGCAAATTTAACACATGACTACGAGGCCGGCAGGTAGGTAGGGGTCCAGCTGCTACGATACCATGGCTCCATCAATTTATTTAGGGCAGAGAATTGTATCTTTCAGGTGTACAATTAAAAACCAAGCCTGCGCCTTTAAGTGTTCAGAAAAGATTGGACTAGGCAACATTTTGATATTATTTATGGCATGCTGTAACATCACTCGAGGTGGAGCTGAGTTAAAAACGCAAACAAACAGGACATGATCTTTGAATGATCTTCTGTGGTGAAAACAAACAAACAGGACATGATCTTTGAATGATCTTCTGAGGTAAAAACAAACAAATAGCACAGGATCTTTGAATGATCTTCTGAGGTAAAAACAAACAAATAGCACAGGATCTTTGAATGATCTTCTGAGGTAAAAACAAACAAATAGCACAGGATCTTTGAATGATCTTCTGAGGTAAAAACAAACAAATAGCACAGGATCTTTTAATGATCTTCTGAGGTAAAAACAAACAAATAGCACAGGATCTTTTAATGATCTTCTGAGGTAAAAACAAACAAATAGCACAGGATCTTTGAATGATCTTCTGTGGTAAAAACAAACAAATAGCACAGGATCTTTGAATGATCTTCTGAGGTAAAAACAAACAAATAGCACAGGATCTTTTAATGATCTTCTGTGGTAAAAACAAACAAATAGCACAGGATCTTTTAATGATCTTCTGAGGTAAAAACAAACAAATAGCACAGGATCTTTTAATGATCTTCTGAGGTAAAAACAAACAAATAGCACAGGATCTTTGAATGATCTTCTGTGGTAAAAACAAACAAATAGCACAGGATCTTTGAATGATCTTCTGAGGTAAAAACAAACAAATAGCACAGGATCTTTTAATGATCTTCTAAGTTAAACACATAAACAAATAGCACATAATGTACAACAGTCAGAATCAGACCGGCATCTTCAATCATAATTAAATAGCAAATGATATACAACGGTAGGGAACTGGCTGACACACACAATCCCAAACAAATAGCAGATGATATACCACAAAAAGAACCAGACTGACATACACAATCCCAAACAAATAGCAGATGATATACAAATTAAAGAAATAAAACCAACATCCACAATCTTCTGTGATAAAATTTCTAATAAGATGGATGTAATATTTCTCTCACTTTTCCCCCATTTCTTAGCGAGTTCACTACGTACGCAGCCCATTATGGCTGATACAGAACAAATGCCCTCCATTTTTAAAAAAGTCGCCAGCAGCACCATTTCTCAAAAGTTATTATCCAGATGGTGTGGGGTTGAGCCCTACAGAGGAGCCTGTAGAGGTATCAAAGGAAGACAAAAGTAAGTAATCTCTCTGTCTCTTTCTGTATTGTTGTTGTTGCTTAAGATTAGCCTAATAAGAGATGTATGAATGAAATAATTTACGAAGCAAGAGAAATAATAAGGGATGAATGTTAGTCATGTATCTAATTCCTAGCCCTTTGAAAATAAAATTTGTTTGATTTTTTTGGTCTGTCTGTCTGTCTGTCTGTCTCTCTCTCATATGCGCACACGTGTGTGTGCACACACACATGCATGCACATGCACACACACACACACACACCTCACTCTCTCTCTCTCTCTCTCTCTCTCTCTCTCTCTCTCTCTCTCTCTCTCTCTCTCTCTCTCTCTCTCTCTCTCTCTCTTCTCCCTGCCATTTTCTTCCCCTCACATTTCCTCTCTCTCTCTCCCATCCTCCTATTTCTTCCCCTCACATTTCCTCTCTCTCTCTCCCATCCTCCTATTTCTTTCCCTCTCACTTCTCCCCTTCCACTCTCTCTTTCTCTGATTAGAGAAATTAGGCTTAGACCGTTAGACATAGACAGTCAAGATTTTCTGGACACATTATGAGAAGAAATAAACTGGAGAACTTGGTGACAACTGGCAAGATTGAGGGGAAAAGAACAAGCGGAGGGCAGAGAAGTAAATGTATGGATGGCTTGGCCTCAAGGCATAATTGAGACAAGAACACAGAGCTGATCTATGACTAGTGATCGTGTGAGATGGCAAAGCATGACTGCCCATGCTTATCAGGATGTCTCATGATGATGATCTGACTCTCATGCCTAGTATTTCTCCACATAAGGATGATTTCTCTATTCCACCTCTTTCTGTTTGCTATGCTACATCAATAAAGGTGATTTCTCCATTCCACCTCTTCTGTTTGCTATGCTCCATCAGTAAGGCTGATTTTGCCATTCCACCTCTTTTGTTTGCTATGCTCCATGAATAAGACTGATTTCTCCATTCCACCTCTTCTGCTCCATGAATAAGACCAATTTCCCTGGGAAGGTTAACCTGGTCAACAAATGCCCGCATAAGTCGGATGTGTCGGCCTAACGGCACAAGAATGCAGCTCTCCTGTAAACAGGCACAACGCAGTCACGTCCGAAAAATAAAATCCGGATGAACGCAGAAGAAGAAGAAGAAGACAGATTTCTCCATTCCACCTCTTCTGCTTGCTACGCTCCATCAATAAAGCTGATTTCTCCATTCCACCTCTTCTGTTGTTTGTACCTCATAAATCTCATTTATGTCCTTAATGGTTTTGATGATTAATCTTGTCACACTTGCAGCTCTCAGCACCTCAGCGTTTGTTTTCTTCTTTGTACATGGTATTCTCAACATTCTTCACAAACCACACCTCCACTGCCTCCAGTTTCTTCTGCATTGCATTACTCACTGTCCAGCTTTCGCGTCCATACAGAAAACTCGACCGCACTTGACTTTTGAGTACAATTAGTTGCATGTCCTTATTTATTGGCTGTTTGTGATTTTTTTTCTAGGCAATTTTCTTAGTTTAGAGGTTGGCTACTGCTTTTTGAACAGCCAGCCCCCACGCTGTCATGAAAATCAGTGCGAACAATCTGCTTCCAGATTGCCTGCGATTGAGTTCAATCCCGGTATGTTGGGAGTGTGAAGCTGCATAGCCGAATGGATGAGAGTAACTGTTCTTAAATATCCGGGGTGCTGAAGCCGAGATAGCGGGTTCAATCCCTACACCATTCAGACTAACATGTTGACTTCTCATCCCTGACTTTGGGACATAAATTACAAGTACCTCAGAAGTCGGAGTGGGTTTGCCTAATGGTGAGGGATCCTGGTAATAGGGAAAGCTAATTTCAGTCCAGGGCACTATAAATAGTAGGACATGGTTGAAGTACGCTCGTGTTTAAAGCAAGCAAACACAAAAATTAAAAAAGAAAAATTAGCACCAACTTTTAAGTAAGCTGTATTGTATATTTGTAAACATGCACATATTATTTTGGCTTTTTCACAGAAAAAATCTGTCCATATGTAGTTCCATTTCCCAAAGGAGACCGACTTCTTCATGCTTTCAGCATGATGCCAGATATGATGCTGGACAAGGAGATTGATATGTTTCCTCTGATTGCTCAAGAATGCCCATACTTATACCTGGCAATAAGGAGTCTTATCTTGGCTCTGTGGATGCTGAACCCAAAGGTTTATTTAAATCACATTTTGTTTGTTTTTGTTTTGTTTGTTATCCATTGTTAATTTAATTTTTTTTTTTTTTTAAATCTTATGTACTAAGCAACTCTGCATACTTTAAAAATTGGCATTGAAACTCAAGTTTTGTTTACTTATCCTACGACAGAATTTCAGCAGTGACTAGTGGCATTTCCCTGATACTCAGTAGGTCTAGAGTCAAATCTCTCCTTTGGTATGACATTTTGTTCATAAACATATTCCAGGAAGTCAACCCTGCTTCATTAGTGGTTACTGTGACATGAGGCAGCCAGCTTGATACTTACATCAGCCATCCAATGCTGTTTGGTCAAGAAAATAAAGCCGTCGCCATATCCTCAGTATGCCAAGATCACATGGAAATGGGGTTTTATGTACATTTGCCTAGTCAGTCATGAACAGCAGTATATGCTGGGGTTGATGGCAGTGTCCTGGACATGCAACTAACTTTTTTTTAACCTATCACTTACATCTGAAGACAGCATTGCATTATACATGAAACTGTGCATGATAGCCTCACATTGTTGAATGTAATGGGATTACCTTTCAATTACATATAAAGACAGCATCACATTAAACATGAAACTGTTCATGATAGTCCTAACTTGCTGAATGTAATGCAATTTTCTTTCAGTTACAACTGAAGATGGCATCACATCAAACATGAAACCATGCATTGTTGAATGTAATGGGATTTTCTTACATATGAACTGTTGAATGGTGTATGATAGTCCAAATTATTGAATATACAAGGGGGCTTCAAATAAAAGCCTTAAAAATGTGAAAGAAATTACAATAACCATGCCATTGTCTTGTAACCTATCAGTATTGTTGTTAAGGATCTTAAGAATGCTAAGCACATGGCATCACAGTGTAGACAAACACGGTGACATCATGACAGTTTAATGATGGCCGCCTCACTTTTGACATGTACCAAAGAGGAGCAGTGTTCTGTTATCCGTTTTTTATCAGTGGAGGGGTGAAACTATAGAAATGAATCAGAGAATGAAGGTCCAGTATGGTGATGCATGCCTGTCAGTCCAGCAAGTGTATCAGTGGAGTAAGAAGTTTCAAAATGGCGTGCCTTGTGTGACAAAATGTTCAAGACCGGGACAGGCACACAGAGTGGTGACCCCTGTGTCAGTTTTTCTACATGAATCCAAGCACTTGATCAGCACTGGCAGACTTGAATTGTACACAGTGGTGACTACATCCAAAAAACAATAATACATTTGTTCTGTACTTTTTCAGAATATATTTAAAAAAAAAAAACAGCATTACAGATTTTCATTTTAAACCCCCTCGTAAATTATGTTATGAGCTTCTAGGGTACATTTTCTAGCATCCATATGTGACATTAGGTAGCTTTTCACAGCAATGGAGATATAATTTTGAAGTGCAAAGGTGATGGGCAATTAATAACATTAATGAAATAACTTTTCCTCTGCTGCTCTAGGAATGGGTCTCAAAGGAAAGGTGCATGAGGCAAATAATCTGCCGAGGCCTAACTCGAGTCAGTTGCATAGAAGTCCTGCCACAGATCTTATCGTTCCTCACATACAACAATTTTATTAACCAGGGACTGGTGACTCCACCCAGGTCACTCCATTGTCATACTCAGGTGAGTGAAGTGTTCAGGTCATTAGAATTTTAATTTCTCACCTTTGAATTCAAATGTTTTAGTGGTTGATTCAAATATTTTAATGTTTAATTCAAATATCTTAGTGTTCAATTCAAATATTTTAGTGTTTAATTCAAATATTTTAGTGTTTAATTCAAATGTTTCAGTGTTTAATTTAAATGTCTTTGTATATAATTCAATTGTTTTAGTATATCATTAAATTGTTTTAGTGTTTTTTCTTTTGCGCTTGCTCGGTTTGAACTCAAGCATAGTCCATGCATACAACTTCTAGTAGCAGTGGACTCAGTTTTGCATGTGGATTAGCTTTCCCTATTACTCGTGTCCTTTGCCATGAGGCGAACCCACTCCAACTTCAGAGGTTCTTATAATTTATGTCCCCAAGTCAAGAATGAGAAGTTGACATTTTATTCCAACTGATCAGGGTAGGGGTTGGACCCCTTACCTCTGCATCAGCACACCGGATGTTTAAGAACGCTCATTCTTATCCATTCGGCCATGCTGACTGACCTCCAATTTTAGTGTTTAATTGACATGTTTTAGTGTTTAGTTCAAAGATTTTAGTGTTTAATTAAAAGTTTCTAGTGTTTAATTTAAAGGCTTTAGTGTTTAATTCAAAGGTGTTAGTGTTTAATTCAAAGGTTTTAGTGTTTTATTCAAAGGTTTTAGTGTTTAATTCAAAGGTTTTAGTGTTTCATTCAAAGGTGTTAGTGTTTAATTCAAAAGTTTTAGTGTTTTATTCAAAGGTTTTAGTGTTTAATTCAAAGGTGTTAGTGTTTAATTCAGTCTTTTCACCAGATATTTTATTCATCATTCTTACTCTTTCCCTGTGACATTTCTTGTACTAAAGTTACAGTAAAGGAACCCTTGTTACACAGCTTGGGGTTTATTGAACATATAGTGCTAGCCCCATATGTTATAGACTAATTGACACTCAAGGGGTGGGCTGGTCAATATCCCGCTGGCCACTTTTACGTCCCAAGAAATTTCCTGGTACCCATGCTAGGATGGGTCAACCGGTCAGCCCAGGTCAATTGAACAAATCAGAGTGGATGCGAATTTAAGCCCATGACCACTGGGCCAACAGACAAGCATGCTAGCCGCTACGACATATATTTCTTATGTTTGGTTTCCAGCCTTGTTGATTGGATTATGTCTGGAAAGATTAGTATTCCTTTGTGTTATCTGTTTATTGTTTTGGTTTTGTTGATCCATTGATAACGACTACAGTTGAGACATTTGACTGCATCTAGTTGTGATTTTCCATTTGTTGAGTTCTTCAGTCATACCATGTGTCTTTGTTCACTCTAGATGGAGTAAAACCTGGTGCAGTGATATTGATCCTCTTGACTTTAACCTGTTTTTTAAACATTACATTGTAATTGTTTGTTTCTAATACAATAATAATCTAATTGTTTTGTTGCAATTTGTCATAATTTGTTAGTTTATACCAATATACCCCATTTGTTAATTTAAATCAAATCAAAGTGATAAGAATAATCTGGACAAAGAAATAAATTCTAGAAATTAAAGAAAAAAAGAAAATATAAAGATATCCACTCCATCTGCAAAAGAACCACTGCCTATGTTCACCAAATCAACCTGCATTTGTCGATTCCAGTGTCAGTGCCAGGACACCTATATAGGTAGAATGGAAAGACAATTAGCAAATTGAGCAGCTGAACATATGCTTATGTGGGTGGAAAATAGTTAATCAGTCTTCAAGAAAACCTGTGCAGTCAAAAGGCTATATATAAAATGTACTCCTCGTTGACTTGTCAACACCTCATAACCCTTAGCCATAACGTGAACAGAGAAGAAGCGTTTTGTATAATGTATTTGATGAACAAGCGATTTCTTAACTGTAGTGAGGCGTTAGCAATTAGGCGTATCAAGCCAGTTTTATGCAAATAGAAAGAGTTCGTGTTAAATTTGAAATTACCGTTTGAATAACAGATGCTTCACATTCGAACAATATCTGTGACTATGTGTTGTAATTGTTTCAGCTAAAGTATTATTCATGTATTCACTTCACATGATATATAACTGCAGTATGCACCCGACGAGATACAGTGAAATATGCCAGGCAATAAATCATGCAACATATTGATTGTGGCTTCTGTGTTTGAATTCACCAAGGGATGCATTGTTTTCAGAGTTTAAAGAGCGCATTGAAAACAGAATATTATTAAGTAATAATTTAAAAACAAGTGTATATTAGATGACAGATAGAAAAAGAATATTATAAGTAAAATATGAAATCAATATATATTAGTTGACAGATATAAAATAGAATTGACTTGCGGTAATTAACTAAGGTTAGTTAGTTAGCTGCATATCCTTTACAGGACAATGCAGTCAACCCTCAAATTGTGTGCCAGTTTGTGATTTCCTGGCAAGTTTATGTTCAGTAGTTTGCCATTGATTTCTGAATGACTGCACTGATACCATTGTATGAAATGAAAGCACCAAGCAGTCTGCTTTGAAATTGCCCATAGCTGTGGTTTGAACACTGTATGCAGGATTGTGAATTGTGTTTCTAACCCCCTTTGCCACAGCACCAACTGAGGCATTACTGTTATTGTTTCGTTCTCTACAACAGGAATCTGTCATTGTGATATTGTTTTGTTCTCCACAACAGGAATCTGTCATTGTGATATTGTTTTGTTCTCCACAACAGGAATCTGTCATTGTGATATTGTTTTGTTCTCCACAACAGGAATCTGTCATTGTGATATTGTTTTGTTCTCCACAACAGGAATCTGTCATTGTGATATTGTTTTGTTCTCCACAACAGGAATCTGTCATTGTGATTGGTGCTGGTGCGAGCGGGCTGGCAGCAGCTCGTCTTCTTCATGGACATGGCATCAAGGTAACTCGTTGTCATAATGGAGCAGGTCTTTTGCAAAATGCCACCCTCATGGCAGCACACTGGAAAGACTATTGATCTTTTGGCAGTTCCTCTACCTGAAGCTTTTTCGTTGTCCACCTTTGTGCTCATTGACCCCTGCCTCATCTTCCAAAACCATGTTTTCTACTACTGTTCTATCTGAGCAATTATATTGTTTAAATTGGCCCAAGTATTTAATCTTTTTAGACATGATGCGGTTTATGTGCTGGTTTCCTACAGGCATATCCAGACAAGTTTCCTTATTTGCCAAACTCATTGTACACTGTGAATTACCTATCAAATTTTAAGCCCATCTATTCAGTGGTCTACCTCATCTCTGCTTACTCAGTACTACTTCTATAATGATCTTTTCCAGATTTTCAGATCTTGTTACATGTCCAAAGATTCCAAATTACTGCTATAGCTGGAAGCGCAGAGTTGAGGGTTAGCGCACTACCTTGCAAAATACCCACATGGCTTGTGCATTCATCACCTCTGGCAGAAAAAGTCTGACTTCCAACCTTCAACATGTGGAACTCTTTCAACTAACAGGAAAAGGGGCTCCGACAAGTTTTTAGTGTGATAAAATCAGACGTCTTTAGATGTGTATATATGTATGTATGTACATACGACCCCAGCCTACCCTAGCAAAAGAAAGATGCTGAAGATGGAGGCAACCAGCTAGGAAGCACACCACATCAATCGGGATGTTACACAATCACGCAATGAAATATGTCCTTTTTTTGTTGTTGTTGCATATCCCTTACAGGGCGTTGCAGTCAACACCAGCATTTTTCAGCTGCTGTTGATGTACTAGGCAAGTTTTATGTTCAGTAGTTTGCCATTGCTTTCTGAACGACCAGCTCACATACCCCCTTAAGTTACCAGCGTGCGTGATCCTCTGCTGAATCTCGTTCATCTGTTTTCCCCACTTGGATATACGGGATTACGAACAACGGCGTTAACTCCTTGGCCAGCGAGACCTGTATGTCTACTACTGTAACTAAAAAAGACAGTGAAATTCATACAAGAAACACCATTGCAGATGTAGACAAATTTCAAGTGAACAAAAGAAGATGTCTAATTTATTTAATTTTTCTCAATTTTATTTGTCTTCATAACAAATCTTCTTCAGTATTGAGTTTTTGTTGGATGTATTTGTTCTCTTTTTCAACCAAGAAAAGCATCTTCTTCTTATAGTCCATATCATGTGGTGTTGGTGATATTGTCTGTCCACAATCTTCTGTCTCTTGAGCTTCCAATCTTCCTATAGTCCATGTTGTCTGGTGTTGGTGATATTGTCTGTCCACATATAGCAGTCTCGGCGCCCATTGTGCCCCAACCGCCACAGAGAGGCCCAGAGCGGCCGTGTGATCTAACGTTAACAGGCTTCATAGTACTTGGCGTTGTAACCTTAGTTATACATAATGGATCAAACGGCAAAACTGCAAAGCAATTTAAAACCCACCCGAACCGGTGGTGTAAAACGGTGGTGTAAAACGAAAAGAAGACTTCACACCTTAGTAGGCTCCATGGTTATCTTTTTTTGTGTGGTGTCTTCTCGATGGCAGTAACGTATCAATGAACAGGTATAAAAATAGGCCATGCAAGGTCGTGTTGAACATACACAAAAATATCAATGCGTACATGATGCTGCCTTCTTCTTCCATAGGAATTAAATCCTACATGGTGCGGAGAGGTTTACATTCCCCCACTTCCTATACTATAGCCTTCTAAAATCTCAACGTCAGTTCACTTCGACTTGCCAGATGATTTCATTTCCTCTGTCCAAGGCACAAACGTCTGCCCCGCAGCACTGATGGCAATCTTCTCCCGTTATGTTGTTATGCCACGCAGTTCTTCACCCCACGTCATCAATACCTGCGCTTCTTAGTGCAAGTATTTTGCACCGCCAGTATTGCACGCCTCGACCACCTGCTAACCTATGGGGTACAACATCTATTCTGTTATATATAGTCTTCTGTCTCTTGTGCTGACAATCATTTCTGATACCGACGTATTGACCTGCTCTCTTGGTCTCCTCCTGCCTCTCTTGGTCTCCTCCTGCCTCTCTTGGTCTCCTCCTGCCTCTCTTGGTCTCCTCCTGCCTCTCTTGGTCTCCTCCTGCCTCTCTTGGTCTCCTCCTGCCTCTCTTGGTCTCCTCCTGCCTCTCTTGGTCTCCTCCTGCCTCTCTTGGTCTCCTCCTGCCTCTCTTGGTCTCCTCCTGCCTCTCTTGGTCTCCTCCTGCCTCTCTTGGTCTCCTCCTGCCTCTCTTGGTCTCCTCCTGCCTCTCTTGGTCTCCTCCTGCCTCTCTTGGTCTCCTCCTGCCTCTCTTGGTCTCCTCCTGCCTCTCTTGGTCTCCTCCTGCCTCTCTTGGTCTCCTCCTGCCTCTCTTGGTCTCCTCCTGCCTCTCTTGGTCTCCTCCTGCCTCTCTTGGTCTCCTCCTGCCTCTCTTGGTCTCCTCCCGCCTCTCTTGGTCTCCTCCCGCCTCTCTTGGTCTCCTCCCGCCTCTCTTGGGTCTCCTCCCGCCTCTCTTGGTCTCCTCCCGCCTCTCTTGGTCTCCTCCCGCCTCTCTTGGTCTCCTCCTGCCTCTCTTGGTCTCCTCCTGCCTCTCTTGGTCTCCTCCCGCCTCTCTTGGTCTCCTCCCGCCTCTCTTGGTCTCCTCCCGCCTCTCTTGGTCTCCTCCCGCCTCTCTTGGTCTCCTCCCGCCTCTCTTGGTCTCCTCCCGCCTCTCTTGGTCTCCTCCCGCCTCTCTTGGTCTCCTCCCGCCTCTCTTGGTCTCCTCCTGCCTCTCTTGGTCTCCTCCTGCCTCTCTTGGTCTCCTCCTGCCTCTCTTGGTCTCCTCTCTTGGTCTCCTCCTGCCTCTCTTGGTCTCCTCCTGCCTCTCTTGGTCTCCTCCTGCCTCTCTTGGTCTCCTCCTGCCTCTCTTGGTCTCCTCCTGCCTCTCTTGGTCTCCTCCTGCCTCTCTTGGTCTCCTCCTGCCTCTCTTGGTCTCCTCCTGCCTCTCTTCTGCTCCAGACTTTCCGCTGTGATAACATACTCCATCTTTCCTCTTCTCATGACATACACAAATAATGTGGATTATCTTCTTCTGATATGAGCTGTCAGTTCTCTTTGTGAGTTAACTTCTTTTAAGATATCTTCATTGGTCTTTCTATCTGCTCACAGTGTTCTCTATCACAGTGTGAACATGGCCTGGCTGTGTATCGTTAGTGGCTGACATCAATATAGATGACAAACTCCGCGTTGTAATGTATACAAGGTTTATTGAGTCATCAAATACATTTTCTTGCTGCCGATGTAAATACAGACATCTTTGTTCTTCTTCTAATGGCCGAATCCTCATTGACGCGTGAGCAACCCCTGGATACCTAAACCCATTCGTGCTCACGCGTTCACTAACTTTATTTCCCCATTAGTTAATGAATGCGCAGCATTCATTAACTCTCTAACTACTAACCTAAATCCCTTACTGTTATATCTCACCATTTTTCTATAAAACAACATATCTACAGCTGCCACATAATTCTTGCCTTGTCTGCTAATTGTCCATATTCCAGAAAGCATACCTTACAGAAATGACTTTGAAAATCACATGTTATGAGCCACAGTCTTGGTGAAACATTACAGCTTAATCCTTTGTTGTGGTGTTATTGATGATTGATTGATGTGGTAGTGTCAGGTATTTCAGTAGAGTAACAATGACTGAAAGATCAGGTGTAAAAGGAAAACAAGACTATAGCGAGACAGAAATATATGCCATGCCCAGAAAGCCAGTCAGGAGGCTAAGCCAGTGAGCTTTAGGGACAAAAACTCAGGTCAGCATGAGAAAAGCTCATCACCAGAAACCGCCAGACACTGATGCATATGTTAGAGGGAGCGAAGAGAAACTGATCACCTATGGACCTGTCTGGAGTACAAAGATGATATCCCGACAGATAACTAAGTAACCAGCTAACCTTTGCAACTAAAAATGTGTGCCATACTGTATTATAGCGAAGTAATAATGAGAGAGATCAAAGAGAAGCCGGGAATACTAATCGGAGGTTATAATATAAATAATATACGCTATACAGATGACACAGTATTGTTGGCGGATTATGCAACAGACCTTCAACAATTGTTGGACATTGTAGTAACAGAGGGTGCAAAGAAAGGACTCTCCTTTAATATTAAGAAAACAGTAACAATAATGATATCAAAGAAAATGGTGACACCAAAATGTGACAGGGAAAATTCTTAACCAAGTGATAATTTGAAATACCTGGGGGAATTTATAACATCAGGTGGAAGATTTACAACAGAGATTAAGAGCAGAATAGGGCAGCTGCATTTCAGAAAATGAAGAGTATTTTATGCAATAAGTCACTATCAATGAATGTAAGAGAGAGAGTGCTGAAATGCTTTATAGAACCAGTTTTGCTTTATGGCAGCAAATCTTGGAATGTAAATGAACAAATTAGGAAGAACTTAGAAGCAACAGAGATGTGGTTTCTGAGACGAATGTTGCAAATTCCTTGGACTGCCAGAGTAACTAACAACAACTGCCTGAAAGAGGCTAATGAAACTAGAACACTATATACAACAATAAGAAAGAGACAGACAGCTTTCTTTGGTCATGTGATGAGAAGAGCTATATTGGAGAACATCGTGACAATTGGAAAGATTGAGGGGACGAGAGGCAGAGAAGGCACCAAGAGAAATTATGCTGGATGGATTGAGACAGTGGCATGGAGGAATATCATCAGCAGAGTTGATTCAGAACACCAAAGACCAATGTCTTTGGAGAGCCATGAAAGCCTACGTCAGCTGGCATGGCACTTGATGATGATGATAATGTACAGCCATTCTATATGCTCTTGTTATTGCGTATATTAAATTTGTCACAAATAGATCAAGTTTTTCTGTTCTTCTGTCAGGTCACTGTGGTGGAAGCCAAGGATCGTCTGGGCGGGCGAGTCTTTGATGAGCCAGTTGATGGTTATGTTGTCTCTACTAGTGGTCAGCTAATTAAAGGTTGCGCAAACAACCCAGTTGCTCTCATTGCTTATCAGGTAAGAAGTGTTTCCTTGTGAAGCTCCGATCATTGTTAGTATATGATGTTGACAGTAAATCTCTTCCTCCATCACCATCAAACTTTATTATTCACCCAGATAATGCCACCATTCACCCAGATGTCATCATTCACCCAGATAATGCCACCATTCATCAAGATAATGCCACCATTCACCCAGATAATTCCGCCATTCACCCAGATAATGCCACCATTAACCCAGATAATGCCACCATTCACCCAGATAATGCCACCATTCACCCAGATAATGTCACCATCCATCCAGATGTCACCATTCACCAAGATAATGCCACCATTCACCAAGATAATGCCACCATTCATCAAGATAATGCCACCAATTGCCCAGATAATTGCACCATTCACCCAGATAATGCCACCATTCACTCAGATAATGCCACCATTCACCCAGATATTGCCACCATTCGCCCAGATAATGGCACCATCCGCCCAGATAATTCCACCATTCACCCAGATAATGCCACCATTCACTCAGATAATGCCACCATTCACCCAGATAATGCCACGATTCACCCAGATAATGTCACCATTCACCCAGATAATGCCACCATTCACTCAGATAATGCCACCATTCACCCAGATAATGCCACCATTCACACAGATAATGTCACCATTCACCCAGATAATGTCACCATTCACTCAGATAATGCCACCATTCACCAAGATAATGCCACCATTCATCAAGATAATGCCACCAATTGCCCAGATAATGCCACCATTCTTCCAGATAATGTCACCCTTCACCGAGATAATGCCACCATTCACCCAGATAATGTCACCATTCACCCAGATAATGTCATCTGTTTTTCAAAACAATGCATTACTTTAGTGCATTTTTAGTTTTCATTGCTTATCAGGTAAGAAGTGTTTCCTTGTGAAGCTGCGATCATTGTTAGTATATGATGTTGAAAGTAAATCTCTTCCTCCATCACCATCAAACTTTATTATTCACCCACATAATGCCACCATTCATCAAGATAACGCCACCATTCACCCAGATAATTCCACCATTCACCCAGATAATGCCACCATTAACCCAGATAATGCCACCATTCACTCAGATAATGCCACCATTCACCCAGATAATGCCACCATTCACCCAGATAATGTCACCATTCGCCCAGATAATTGCACCATTCATCAAGATAATGCCACCATTCGCCCAGATAATTGCACCATTCACCCAGATAATGCCACCATTCACTCAGATAATGCCACCATTCACTCAGATAATGCCACCATTCACCCAGATGATACCACCATTCACCCAGATAATGTCACCATTCACCCAGATAATTGCACCATTCACCCAGATAATGCCACCATTCTTCCAGATAATGCCACCCTTCACCCAGATAATGCCACCATTCACCCAGATAATGTCATCTGTTTTTCAAAACAATGCATTACTTTAGTGAATTTAACAC
Organism: Cepaea nemoralis; assembly: GCA_014155875.1. Classification (NCBI taxonomy): domain Eukaryota; kingdom Metazoa; phylum Mollusca; class Gastropoda; order Stylommatophora; family Helicidae; genus Cepaea; species Cepaea nemoralis. The sequence continues at coordinate 14,385 of JACEFZ010003326.1, read as the reverse complement.
AGAAGCCATAAACATTATGTTGCACGATGTACTGCCTGGTGTTCATCTGTTTTTCTTATAAAGCTGGCAATCCATCTTAGATTTCCTCCAACATTTCTTCCTTTTCCTCCTCTTCCTCCATCATCATGTGCCATGCCAGTAGGCATGAGTGGTCACTGCCATGGTTCACTATCTCACACGATCACCTGACACTGTGCTGCAGACCTCTTCTCCCCCTTCCCCCCATAGGGTGTTGCGTGGTCTCGAGGTATGTTGTCCGCCTCGAGTGCTGGAGGTCCCGGGTTCAAGCCCCGGTAAGGACCGGGATTTTTTCACGTGGACTTCTAGTAATAAAATTTCCCCTGGTCTCTGGATAGTGAGATCGGACGCCCGTGTGTATTGTTGCGCACGTAAAAAATCCCTTGGCGGTTGGAAATTGAAAAAGAGTAGCCTAACGGCGCTGCTTGGGCAAAATTTCAAGTAAAAGATCTACCCAGAGTATTTCAGGATCCTCGCCGGTGCTACAGAGTTCGTGCACTGAGCTGAGTTTCTCCAGATTCAGGTTTGAGTTAGGAGGAGAACGGAGCACTTATGGGTTACACCCATGTGCCGTGATGCTGATCCATCGACTAAACTAAACTAAACTATCTTCTCCCCCCCCCCCCCCCACCCCCCACCTTGCCAGCTCAGAAACCAACAAGGTGTACAAGACCAGTTATGCAACTTTACATTTGCCGAGAACAGGATTCTCCGTGGCAAAGTAGCCAAGCCGCCTGCCTCGCACTCCGAAGGTTGTGGGTTCGATTTCAGGCTACGAGTGCATTTTTTCTCAGAGACTCCTGGGGGTCGTCGCTGGAGTTACGGAGTTCATGCTTTGTGCGATGCTTTCGGCAGGTCACCCTGTGGAAAGAGACCGAGCCGTATGAGATAAAATCCGGGGCAATGAAGTTGATCCTCTCAACTTTTAAGTCTTTTCTTTGTGTGATGTCTGTTAAAAGATGCATAAATAATCCTCCTGTGCATAGTGATTTTAAAGGTGAAAAATAGTCATGTTTTCCTGTTTCTTTCTTCAAAGAAACATCATGTTTTCCCGTTTCATTCATTTCGTTTTTTCCAATGAAACCTCATGTTTTCCTGTTTCTTTTTTCAATGAAAGGCAGGCCTTGATGTGGAGGAGTCCAACAATACGGTTCAGCTATTTGACCAGCTTGGGGAGCCTGTGGATGAAAAGATAGAGCGCAGGATTCACTTCCATTACAATGCCATCCTGGATATCGTGTCAGAGTGGCGGAAAAATAAAACACCACAGGAGGATGTGCCTTTGATCCGTAAGTTTTGACACCATCATCAAGTGTCATTTTTTATACTGTTTTCAATTTCATCATTAAAAAAAAATATTACAAAATGTTTCCAGAAGCATTTTCAGGCTTTGAGTCTGTGGTGTGATAACGACATCACAATTTGTAGGTCTGAGAACAGAGAAGAATGGGTGGCTAATCTTTTCCTCTCTTTGACAAACAATGAGTCCAGACGTCAAACCACGTCCCACTGTGCTCAAGATATAATAATGTGTTAGCAAGCCTGCCACTTTCAGCATAGCCTGCTTGAAATCAGACCTGTGCCAAATAAAACCACAAAATGTGACTTGATGAATGGAAAGACACACATACATACAGGTGAAACATTCACAATAAGCTGTGTGTTTTTCTATTGGTGCCATGGACTAGCAACATATACTCACTAAGGAAATACAGATGCAGGTGAAACATTCACATCTAGCTGTATATTTTTCCATTCATCAAAACAATGCATTCCCTTAGTGAATGTAAACACAGAAACCACAAACAATATGTTGCAGGTCTTATTGCCTGGCATATTTCACTGCATCTCAACAGGTGCACACTGTAGAGTTATATATCATATGAAATAAATAATAATTTATCTGAAACAATTAAAACACACAGTTTAGGTATTGTTTAAATGTGCAACGAAACATCTGTTATCCCCACGGTAATTTCAAATATACAACAAACTCTTTTTGTTTGCACAAAACCAGCTGGAACCGCCTAATTGCTAATGTTTGACTTTATTTGAGCAATCATTTATTGTTTGTTGTAAATTTGCAAGTTGAAAATTATGTAACATTGTGTATCAATTTATCAATAATTTGTTAACAATACTATCTTGTTAACGTGTGTTTTGTAGGCTGATATTTATTGTTATATTTCAGGTAAATTTAAAGAATTCCATGAGGAATTTGTCAGTGAAACACAAGGATATTTCTCACAGGTAAATTTATTGCTATAGTGGAGATTGCAGTTTTTATTTTGTTCAGCATCTGTTCAGCTTTCTGAATTTTTTTTTGTTTCATATTTCTGTCATTATTAACTCTTAAAGAACATAAAGATTTGGTAAGGATTTTAGTCTCTTAATTGTAATTTGCTATCCAAAAATAAGAGTTAAATAGTTCCATGTTTTCAATTCATCAAATAAATTTAATACTTATTCAGCTTATATAAGATCATAAGTTAAAATCTGTTTGTATTATGTAGGATATTTTAAATACAATTAATCAATAAATACAAAGGAAACATTTTTACAAATGAGAGTTTGAAGTTTGATCATTCTTCTCAAGTTATAGGAGGCAAAGTCAGTAAGTAAGTTACAAACTAATGTTGGGAAGCTGTAAGTAGTAGTTGGTGGCTTTCTAAAGGTGTCATTCATTGGCATTATCATCCACCTATATGATTTCATTAGTTTAGGTAACAGACTCCTAGGTATTGTATGTGCAGAGCAGATTATAATGGTGACCTTGCTGTAGTATACACAAGGCGTATGGCATTATGTGTGTGGGGGGGGGGGGGGGGGGGCGCGCGCATGCATGCGCAAAGGATATTCATAAGCTGTCACAATACCGCTTTACAGTGAGAAGTTCTCCTTAGCAGTAAACATTTAGCAAATTATGCAGAGGTTGAACTTAAGGTTAGAATATGACTGGGCAGGAGAGCACATACTTATGTGCTGCAGGTTTTGAAGCACTGACATAACAATTGGATAAGCGAATCGATGTTGATGGAGACTGTTGGGAAATGTAAATGGTATTTAAGTTCACATCTCATTTATTATTTTACATAACTATTTGTAACTTGCTTACTGACTTCACCTCATACATTTTGCATGTTTTGACAGAAATGTTAATGGCATTGCCTTAATTTAATTTGCATACTTAGATCAAATTAGCTTGTTCATCATGGAGATGAAGATCCCAGACATTGCCCTTCTTTGTCCATTACAGCAGGTGGTTTACTTTCATTCCACAACCAGGCCCAAGCTGTCTGAATTGTGCAAGAGGCTAGACCTTGAGCTTGTGCTATATTGTCAAGTTCGGAACTTTCTTCTCTCTTGTCACCTTAAAAGGCTTCACTTCTGATGTCTGTAGCTGGAGTGTTTGGATTGTGGTCCTTGTCATGACTTAACTTCTTAGGCATGTTCATTCATCTCATCTCAATTCATTCATCTCATCTCATTGGTTCTTCTTGTACCTTGTGGTGTAGAAGGGAAGCATAAACAACAGGAGAGTGCCCGTTTATGGGCTTCGTATATCAATATTTCCATTGACTTCCCCATGTTATCCCTCTGTCCATCGACATATTAATTGATGCTCATAATTAAAGAAAAAAATGGGATGATAATGATGACTATCTTTTATTTTCCTACTGTTTTTTTCCCCTCAATTATGTCCTGATTAATTCTTCCAATGTCTACTCTTTGATTGGGCAGCTCTTCTTTAATTCTTCATTTTCAGTGCATTCAGTATAAGGATATTTAAAAGGATTTTAATTGTTTCAAATCCTATTCTCCTATTATTACTAATACCTCTACTCTTCAGTTTAGATCATCATAGCATTTATTTTCAAACCACTGAAGACCATTTCCACTTTCTCCTGTTCTTGTTATGGAACTACAGGTTAAAGGTTAGGTTTTCTTATAAAATCATAACATTGGCAAATGTCAACTCTGAACTACATACATCTTGTAAATGAATTCCAGTAGCATCATCTTATTCTTTGTTTGTCTTATGTTATTTATTTTTACTTTGGATTTAATTGTGTTGTGCCTGTTTACAGAAAAAGCTATATTTGTGCCCTTTAGCAGAAATATCTAGCTATTATGAAAGTCTGTCAGGAATCTTCTTTGATGGTCTTCCACTGACTCTCTTTCCATAAATAATTCCAGATGCCACAACATGTTAGTTTTCCCCCCTCTTATACCATAACCCAAAACATGTTGACTGCCTTTTTCTGTTTGGAATAAGTTGTCTTTGTGTCGTAGTCACTATCAAGATATTTAAAATTCTCATTTTGGCTATTCACATATTTTCAGCATCTTGTGCAACACATTTCCGGATTTCCAAGGAATTTGTTGCTTGTTTACTAATTGTCCAAGATTCGCAGCCATTCTGAGTTTAGTCTGTGGCTGAATATATTGATTCTAAAAGTGTTTACTGTTGCTGCTTGTTACTGTTCATTTGCTTGAATTTCGTTTAATGTTGAAACTCAACCCGCATGCAAAGGGTTTGTTTTCGCAGGGGGAGGAGCAGATTATGAACTTTCACCTCAGCAACCTGGAGTATGCCTGTAGCTGCGGTCTGACCCAGCTGTCCGCACTGCACTGGGACCAGACTGATGATGTATCGCAGTTTGACGGAGGTCAAATTACAGTACAGCAAGGTTTTAGCTCTATCCTCTCCAAGCTGGCTGAGGGTCTTGATATAAGATATGGTTACCAGGTAATAACTGGCGTTTGCCAATTTAGTGTAGCATGTATAGTAAAGATAAGAGTGATTCGGTAGCATTGGCGTAGTGGCTGGATGCTTGCCTGCGAGTCTGGTGATCATCGGTTTGAATTTACATCATGGTTAAGTTAGCTGCATATCCTTTACAGGATGTCACAGTCAACCCCCGGCATGTTTTGGCTGTTTGTGATTTCTTGGCAAGTTTACGTTCAGTAGTTTGCCATTGATTTCTGAATGACCAGATTGTATGAAAACCAACGCAAGGCCGTCTGCTGCCAAATTGCCCGCAGCTGAGTTGCAAAGCAGTATGCAGCTTTACGAATTTCGCTGGTAAACCCTTCACCACAGAGCAGGCCTCATGGTAGATTTGTAAAGCTGACCTCGACACCTAGGTTAGCCGAGCCTACAATTGTTTTTTTGTTTGTCCCGAGGCAGTTTTCTGCTATGGGTCTATAGTAAGTCTATTGTAAGTCTATTGTAAGTCTATAGTGAGTCTATTGTAAGTCTATAGTGAGTCTATAGTAAGGTGAACTTACTCCAACTTCTTGGGTACTTGTAATTATTGTCCCAAAGTGAAGAACAGGAAGTCAACATTTATTCTACCTGATATAGGGGTGAACCCGCCACTGGCACACAAGAAGTTTAAGACTTGAGTCCTCGTATCCTTTCGGCCTTGCTAACCTCACGGCATTATCAGTGCACCTCCTTATCAACTATCCTAATACGCCCGCAAATTAGAACAATTACCCTGATTCAGGTTGAACCCATAAATTAGAAAAATCTGCCCGGTGCAGTTTGAACCCATGACGACTGGGTCTGCAGGCAAGTGTATAGCCATTAAGCTACGGTGACTCCTGAACCTAAAATGGGTCTGGGGTCGTAAAGGCCTCTGATGTAATATTGATCATATTACCCCTAGATACTGCTCAAGGCATGGAAAAATCCCTGTACTTCTTTCCCCTGCATGTGCACTAGAGAGAATATCAGACAAGTCATGATGATTATTGTACTGTACATATCCAATAGACAATCAGATGAATTGTGATGATTATTGTACTGTATATATCCACTAGAGAGACTGTACCAGGTGAATCAGCATGATTATTGTACTTTACCTACTTATTATAGATAATGTATTAGATGAAGCTATATGATTATTGTACTCAAGATATCTACTATAAAGACTATCAGAAGATAGATTATTGTACTGTATATATTCACTAGAGAGATGAATTTTCATGATTATTGTACTGTACATATCTATTATAGAGACTGTACCAAATGAATCTTCAGGATTATTGTACTGTACATATCCACTATAGAGACTATCAGTTGAAGCTCCAGGTTTGTCATAAATGTTATGCTGTTGATGTTTTAATCAATCAGTGATTGCCCGGCTTTATAATAGATTTGAAACCTGATATTAATCATTCATTCTGTCTCCAGGTGATGCATGTTAGCTATGGTGGGCCACAAGTCAATGTGAAAACTAATCTGGGATCTCTGACAGCAGATAAGGTATTGTTGTTTGTTTGCCAGAGCTTCGTGATTGTTCCATTTTTTCTTCTTCTTCTTCTTCTTCTTCTTCTTCTTCTTCTTCTTCTTCTTCTTCTTCTTCTTCTTCTTCTTCTTCTTCTTCTTCTTCTTCTTCTTCTTCTTCTTCTTCTTCTTCTTCTTCTCCTTCTTCTTCTTCTTCTTCTTCTTCTTCTTCTTCTTCTTCTTCTTCTTCTTCTTCTTCTTCTTCTTCTTCTTCTTCTTCTTCTTCTTCTTCTTCTTCTTTCGTTCGCTTGAAATATGTCTATAACTGCAATGTTGTCTCTTGTATGAATCTAACAGTCTTTTTTAGTTCATTCAGCGGTCCATAGAGTTTATCTTCCACTATTGTCTCTCTAGGCCAGAAGGTTCACCTGGATGTTTCAATACTTATTTTATTTACAATGAAACAAGTAAATATAACAATGTTTGTTTCTCATGCGGGAGGGAAATGCCAATAGAAAAACAAATCCAAGAATTGTTAGAAATGGATAGCTTTGGCCAACTTACATGGGTTCAAAATGTATTGAATTAGGTGTTATTTAATGGTTGAAGTCAAGATAATTAACTTAATTACACTGGTTTTGTTTCATCTGGCTAAGTACCTATCCACAGAATACTAATACTTTTGCATCTGTACATAATTAATGACACTTGATTTATTGCCAGGTGATAGTTACTCTACCGCTGAGAGTGTTGAAGAACTTGGGTATTGTCTTTTACCCATCTTTGCCAGAAGACAAGCTGCGAGCCATTAATTCTCTGGGAGATGGTCAGATGGAGAAAGTTAGTTTGCTGTTTTGTTTATTTGTTATGTGAATGTAGTATTCTGATCATATGTGGGTCAGCGCGCACGTGTGTGTGTGTAAGTGTGTGTGTGTAAGTGTGTGTGTATATGTGTGTGCCTGCGTGCGTGCGTGCGTGCGAGAGAGAGAGATTGGTAGGTGGAGGGGGGAGAGGAATGCTGAGAGAGAGAGAGAGATGCACGCACGTGCACACCCACACACAGATATATACATGCACAAGCACACACACACATACATGCACGATCACACACAGTCACTTTGATGAAATATAGGATATGGGTGCTTGGAGGTTTGGGTAGAGGACTGGAATGCTGAGACACACAAACACACTACTCACACACACACAGCAGACATACACACAGAATCATTGTCATACACACGCACAGAGGAGAGAGAAAGAGAGAGCGAGATGCTCTAGCTTTATTGATGAGAGCGACATCCTACGAAGGACATACCACATGCTGTTACAGCTAGCTAGCTGCATGTCCTTTACAGGACGTTGATGTCAACATTAGCATTAATATGGGCAAAAAGAAAACTCTAACCTGCACAGTTCACGGTGACTGAACTAGCCAGACGGCCTTAATTCCTCAGACTCAAGGCTCCCCTGCCATACACTGCAAGGTACTGTAGGCAGTAAATGAAATTTTTTGGCTGTCAACATTAGCATTTATTGGCTGTTTGCAATTTACTAGGCAATGTTAGTTCAGTAGTCTGCCCTTGCTTTTTGAATGGCCGATGGCTCACATTATCGAAATTAATGCAAGGCGGTCGGCTTCCAAATCACCTGCAACTGATTTCAAACCATTGGCTCTGACGAGAAATTATGGAACACGGTATCACTTCCCCTTAAGCCAAGTGCATGACTACATAAGGATACATACATTAGGCAAGTTTGTGAGATGAGTATTTTTGTCACACTATTTACAGGCTATGGGAGTGTGGTATCAGAGATGAGTATTTTTGTCACACTAATTACAGGCTAATGGAGTGTGGTACCAGAGATGAGTATTGTTCACCACACTATTTACGGATCATTTGAGCATGGTAGCGTAGTGGCCAGATGCTTGCTCACCGCGCCGGCAGTCATGGGTTTGATCCACATCGAGTGGGTTCAACTTTTAAAAACTGACCTAGACTACCAGATCGACCCTGCCTAATTGGGTGCCAGGACATGTCTTGGAAAGTAAAGGCGGCCGACGTGATACTGACCACATGACCCACCAGGTACCGATGGGTCTATACAAATATGGGTCTAGCAGCGTATGTGCAATGTGTCTTAAGGCATGTAAAATGACCCTCTACTTGACATACTTTATCTACAGGTCATACTGCAGTTTGATGAAAATTTTTGGTCAGAGAAAGTTAAGGATGGGAAGATATTTGGGTATGTGCCAGCAACTGAATCACAGAGAGGACTGTTCAACGTTTTCTACCCTGGGTACTGCACGAAGGTATAGATCAACATAACAGAAGATTAGATAATAAATACTGTTGCACATAGATCATTGTAATAGAAGTATAGGTAGCAAAAGCTGTTGAATAAAGATCATTATAATAGAAGCCTAGATGACAAAGGCTGTTGCAGATAGATTATTATAATAGAAGCCCAGATAACATATTGTTGCAGATAAATCATTAGAAAAGAAGCTTAGATAACAAATACTGTTTCAGATAGATAATTATAATAATAGAAGCCTAAATTACACAAAGGCTGTTGAATAAAAGATCTATAGAGTTGAATAAAAGTTCTAGGACTGTTCCAAATTCAACCTCCGATTGGCTGGTAAATATTCAAGTAATTGACAATAACATCTAAATACATACAAAAGTTGCATACATCACTGCATTACTTGACCACACAGTCACCACCTAAATGCAGGCACTTGTCGTACCGTGGCTTGAGGTTTTTGATCTACTTTTTGATTGAGCTCATCTGTCACACATGAATGTCATCCTTGCCCACACTCATCATGCATATCTTTATGCCCATTTCTGAATTTCCTGCACCAATCCCTCACAGAACTGTCACTCATAACATTATGACCGTTCACACGACAGAATCGACAATGAATCTCAGCCACAGTTTGACCCTATGCTTGAGGAAAATAAATTTCACAGCTTGCAGGAAAGGCAATAACAGTATCCATGTTTATCCATTCGCGATTCATGAACTACTATACAAATGCGACTGTAGGTTTATGTGTAGTGAGCTAAAAGGCTACTGAATGATGCAAGCCATGAACAGTGTCACTATGGCAGCTGGTTTATTTTTACCAGCCAGTTGGTGGTTGATTTTGGAATAGCCCACATAATAGAAGCCTAGATGACAAAGACTTGAAAAATAGATCACCCTTAACAATACATTATTATACTAGAAGTCAAGATAACAAATATTGTTAAAAATAACACTCCTGACAACAGATTATTATAATAGAAGTCAACATTACAAATAATGTGAAGTGGTAATCAACCCATCATTTGTGTTTTCTTGTACAGTCAGGGAAGCATATACTGAGCACATACCTTGTTGGCAAGGGTCTGTTGCAGCTCGAGGGGAAGTCTGACAGGGAAATTGTTCAGGATTGCCTGCAAGTCTTGAGCGTAATCTTTCCAGAAAAGGTCAGTATTTGTTCTCTATATTTTCCTTGGCTTTCCAGAGGTTCTGGGCTACTGTATAACAGTAGATAATACTGTCTCCTTTCTGTTAGCGCTGAATGTTGGGCGGGGCTCACCACACCTGACACCTCACATTGTGTCAACGGCTTCAGGTGGAGGAGCGCAATTGGGAGGGTACAAGCCTTATCCTGGTGCAAGGAAATGCAACCTAAAGACAAATGTCATGGCAGGGAAAACCAATCCGTAGCCTTGACTATCAAAAGGTACAGGCGGACAGTTAAAGCATTGCTTTGCTGATCTGGCAGCTTCTGCAGCTTGTCTTATTCCAGATGTAGAGGTGTTACCTTTCCTCTGGAGTAAACTAGGCAGGCTTAGAAAAGGATCATGCTGCATGGGCAACACAAAATTCAGCCCAGGCTTTGGGCTATGGAGAGGTGTAACTCCATCCTTGGTCTTAACTGCCATTTGTTGTAGTTATTATGCCTTTGTTGAAGCAGAGTGTAACAAACTATCATCTGTCAAGACGGCAAGGTGTCTGCAGTGTGCAATGCAGTACGGAGGTTCTGGGGTTTACTCATCATTTACTGACCTGCTACTGAATGGATTCTGACAGACAAAAGGGAAGCATTTGCTGAGTTTATAAAAGATATAAGACTAGAATACACCCGGGAAGGTTAACTCGGTCAGTAAGTGCATGAAGAAGTCGGATGCGTCAGCCGAGTGGCGTACATATCACAACTCTGCTGTAAACAGGCACAACGCAATTACACCCAAAACAAACGTTCCATACAAATGAAGATAAAGAAGACTAGAATACATGTTGTGGCAACATATCATTTTTCTGAGAATAGTAGTCAACCCTTAGGGCAAGTACCTCATGGTGAAACAGAAATCACAAAGAGAATAGAAATGGCCAAAAATGTTTTCAACAACATGCAATTGGTATTAACATCTAGAGAGATTAACAGCGTATTAAAATGAAAATTGTCAAATGTTATGTATATTTACAACACTACTATACAGTGCGGAAGCCTTGACAATGAACAAGCAATTAGAAAGTCAAATAGAGGCCCTGGAGATATCCAAAAGAATATTTTGTATTTCATGAAAACAAAAAACAATCAAAAACAGAGGTTCTTGAAAAACTGGGAATGAAAAGAGCGGTAATGAAAGAAATAAAAACGAGACATGTTAAGTATTTCGGCCAGATTAAAAGATAAAACTTATAAAAACCATATTCTGGAGGGCAAGGTTGAAAGCCAGCAAGCAAGAGGTAGACAACAGTAAAAGTAGGAAGATAAGATCAAGAGATGGACGACCAGCAATCTGACAAGCAAGGCAAGAGACAGTTTTGGAGATCCATTGCAGCCAACCTTCTTTGTGGAGATGACACCTGATTGATTGATTAATTACCACCATAACATAGAGAGTCACAGTAGCATAGTTGCTTGACTTGCCAGGCTGCCATGGTTTAAATTCTCATCGAGGTTGGATTTTAAAATTGACTTTGGCTCCCAAGAACACCCAGTGAAAAATGGATACCAGGAAGTCTTGAGGACGTGAAGGTGGCCAATGTTTTATTTATGACACCTTCCCTTGAGTGCTAATTGGTCTATAAAAATATGGGTCTTGTACAGGGTGTATTTTTAATGACTGCAGTGTTTGAAAATATTGCCGGTCCAAGTTTTGTATTCACCCTCTGTAAAGTTCATGCAACATCATCCATCCATCATGTGTCATGCCGATAAGCATGGGCAGTCATGTTTTGCCATCTCACTCGATGAGCCGTAGATCAGCTTCATGTTTCTGTCTCGACCATGCCACGTGGCCAAGCCATCCAGGTATTTACTTCTCGGTCTTTCCCTTAGTCTCTTCCCTTCAATCTTGCCAGTCGTCACCAAGTTCTCCAAGTCATTTCTTCTCATAACATGCCCAAAAAATATTGACTGTCTACGTCTAATGACTCTAATCAGTTTACGATCTTCATTTGTTTCTTGAAGGACTTGTTCATTGGTTTTTCTGTCTGTCCATGGTATTCTTTGCATTTTCCTCAGAAACCACATTTCCACAGCCATCAGATGTTTTTCAGCTTGTCTGCTCATTGTCCACACTTCACATCCATACAAAAGTACAGGTTCTAAGCACTTCAACACTCTTTTTCTCATTTCAGTTATCTTTTTATTGGTCAGTATGTTTTTCATCTTGCAAAAGGCTACCTAAGCAATGGCAATTCTTGTTCTAATCTCCTCAGAGCATCTCCTATCAGATGTTATGACTGTTCCGAGATAACTTTACCGATTAACTTGCTTAAGAATATGCCCATTTACTTGTATATCACATTGTGATATTTCCTTCCCAGTGATGGCCATAATCTGTGTCTTCTTACTATTCAATTCTAACCCTAGTTGCTCCTGTGTGCAACAACTGCATCTACTAAATCTCGCAGGTCCTGTTCATTGTCTGCAATCAAGACTGTATCATCTGCATATCTAATGTTATTTATATATCGTCCCCCAATGTTGATTTCTTTCCATATCTTCTATATTTCTGAAAATATTTTCACTGTAAAGGGAAAAAAGATCTGGAGACATTACACATCCCTGTCTCACACCTCTTTTAATAGGCTGATATTGACCTACATCGTTACCAATTCTGATGACAGCTTGTTGTTTCCAATATATGTTTTTTACAAGTCTAAGGTCTTTCCCATCAATTTGTAGATCTTCAAGCATCCTTATCATGTCGATATGTCTCACTTTGTCGAATCCTTTGTGTAGTCAATAAAGCAAAGGTATAGATCTTTGTTTACTTTTATAGAAGGTTCAATTATTGTTCTCAGTATATACACAGCAATTACTGTACCCTTGCCTTCTGCAAACCCACATTGTTGTTCTCCTATTTTGGGTTGTATTTTCTTCCTACTCTTTGTATGATAATTCTCAGCAAAATCTTCGTGATGTGGCTCATTATACTAATTGTTCGATGTTGATCACATTCCAACGGTCCTGATTTCTTCGGGATTGCAATAAATATAGAATTACATAATTCAGGAGGTAGATCTCCAGTTTCATATATTGCATTCAGCAGTCTGGTTACTTGGTCTATTCCATATTCTTCTAAGGCATTGATAATTTCTGTTGTGATGTTATCTGTACCCGGGGTCTTGCCAGTTTTCATATGGTAAAGAGCATTCTGAACTTCCATCTTCAAAATTGATGGTCCTTTATTATTATTCCGATGATCATATTGTTCTTCTCTTGTATCATCATAAAGGTCATTCACATAATCTAACCACGCATGTAAAATCTGATTCTTTTCTATTAAGATTTTGCCATCTTTGGTTTTTAGGCAACCCCTTGATGTGTGTGTTCGTTTGTTAGTGATGTCATTAATTCTTTTGTGCATTAATTTGGTATTCTGGGTGTTGTGTTGGTTTTCAATTTCCTTGCAATTTTCCTCAGGCCATGTTTCTTTTGCCTCTTTGCATAGCTTCCTAATTTTCCTGTGAATCTCTTCATATTTTTCCTTGTTATTTTTGTTATTTCTTCTTACTTCCATGAGTTTTAAGATGTCTTCCATCATCCATTTCTTGCATCCTATTATCTTTATTTTTGGGATGGTTGTTTCTGCAGCTTGGTTGACTGATTTCTTTAATATTTCCCATTGTTCACTGACGTCTAAAATAATATTTCCTTTCGGACAATGTATCAAATCTGTTCTTTACTCTCCTTTGAATTTATCTTTTTTCTCACTCTTCAGTGCCTGTAGATCAAATTTTGTGTTTCTTGGTGAATATTTGACTTTCTTTAATTTTATATATAAATTGTTTAAGATTAATCTATGGTCGCTGTAGTAGTCTGCGCTTGGTATGGTTTTTGCGACTTTTAAGGCATTTCAAAATCTTCTGTTGATGAGAATTAATCAATCTGATTTCTGATCTTATGATCAGACCATGTCCGTAATCTCCTTGGGTGTTGTTGATACCAGGTGTTTCCAATAATCAAATCATGCTCTTTTGCCCACTGTACAAGTCTGCAACCTCTTTCATTCTGTTCCCATAGTCCGTACTTGCCTACTATGATTTGTCCTGTTGATTTCTAACTTTGACATTCAAGTCACCCATTATGATACTTACTTCAGAATTCTTGCATTTCTTGAAGGCTTTCTCTAAGTCATTATAAAATTCATCAATACTGTCACCATTACTGTCTGCTGTTGGTGCATAAAAAACTTGTATGACGTTGACATCAAAAGGTCTTCCACTCTACTTCACCAGTAACACTCTGTCTGATACAGTCCAATATCCTTTGGTCGATTTTGATAATAAAACATAATCGGTAAATACAAAACTTGGACCGGCAATATTTTCAAGCACTGCACAGTCATTAAAAGTACACCCTATATATGCCCAGTACACTTGAAGGTGTGTAAAGGGGACTTGATTTTACTTAACATCATCATGTCGCAGGTCCTTTGTAAAATGTCACTGGAATCATCCTTGGCTGTCCAGAAATGAATGCCTACATTCACGATCAATTATTTTAAAAACTGTCTGTTGCATCGTTATGAAATTTTTCCTGCCATCTTATATTTACCCCCACCCAAGGAATATGTCTTTGATAGGCCCAAAAGCAACTTAAATCATGGAAAGCG